>JADRCD010230150.1:0-18787 GCA_019843815.1 Montemys delectorum
CAAGTCCAGCCCTCAGAAGCTGCCCACCACCTGGCCTGAGGCAAGGACAATGGGTCAGCAGCAGTGTCCAGACTTCCTCAGCTACTTCCCCAGTAACAGTTTCCAGACCTCCCCTGCAAGTTTCCAGCCCCCACACCCCAATAATGGAATGTCCCTAGAGTTGGACCCAACAGATTAACACAAGTCACCTGCCCCGGAATTCCTTACTGTGCTTTAAATCAGGCCTGCAAGCTCACTGGGCTGTCTTCTCTATTCTGGTAATGGGAGGCCCCAGCATGTTGCATTTCTGCAGATAAAACACTTTGCGTTTATAAACTTTTTGAGTCCAGGGTGTCATTGTTCAACAAATTATGGCCCCTTACACTATCTTGGCAGTGAAGAGAGCATGATCTGTCATGGTGATGAAGAGAGCATACTCCATCACAGTGGAGAAGGCATGCAGGTGTGAGTGGGAGTCAGCTGCTCGCTGTGCCTCTGTAGTCAGGAAGTACATAGATGAATATAATTAAACAGCTAATGTAATTAATCTTCTTAAGTTCAGGACTCCATACCATAGAATGGTACTGCCCCCATTTAGGTGAATCTTCCCACCTTAAATAGTCTAGAAAATGCCTCATAGACATCACCAGAGGTCTGCCTCCGAAATGTTCTAGCTCCCGTCAAGTAGACAATTGTAACCATCAAAGCAGCCAAATAAATGTCAACACTAGCACCAGACACAGTTCAGTGGGGTAAGGAAAAGTCTTTAATAAGTGGTCCCGTGGCATCTGGATGTCCATGAATGAGGGTAGACTAAAGTACAGTGCCCAAGATGACAAAGCCTGCTGTGGAGTGGAGAAGCTGAGTTATTTCTGTGTGTGTCCATTTCATTGCTTGTAGGCAGCATTTAATATAACACTTGGCATGAGGTGGGTGCCTAGTACATGTTTATGGAGTGAATGTGTGCCCAGATGATTCCTCCAAACTAGAAGGCCTACAGGACACCTCAGAGCCTTCTTTCCACTGACCCCAGCAGTTGCCTCACTTGGTGGTTCTGACTTGTTAAACTGGCTACACCCGTACAGGCTTTGAGCACCCTGTGGTCCTGACCTATATCTTTATTAACCAGCACCTGGCACATAGTAGGTACTCAGTACATGTGTGACTATTGGTGCAGCCATGTTTGGAACGAGTGCCCTTTCTCTTGAGGGCCTACTACGTGCAATGGTAAAGGAGTTTCAAAAGAAGCCATCAAGACAGAGGACAGAAGGGAAGAGCTGTGTCACAGAATTGAAAAGTGTTTGAGAAGTAGGCAGATAGTCTGAGGGTTTCCGTCCTTCAGAGCAGATGAGACAGCAATTCTCAGCTGAAAAGCCTGGGGTTCAGCGAAAGTTTAAGCTGATTATGGAAAGCCTTTCTCCTCTCCTTCTCTAGCCCAGTTGAGCCTGGGAGCAGATAGTGTTCGCCTCCAGTCTGACAATGGAAGAATTTCTGTAGGAATTATCTCAACCCAATGGAAATACCTAAAGATACTTGAAACTGCAGTTCTCTCAAAGAATCACACGGCCCATTTGAGAAGTGCTAGCTGCCTGCACAAACCTTGCAGCCAGATGTCCAGAGCCTTGCTCTATTACGTGATCTAACAGCCAAGGATAACCAGAAATTGGAGACCCCAGACTGCAACTAGGAAAGAAAGTAGCCTGAGCAACAGTCTGTTGGGAGAGGAAAACTTCAGAGAACCTTTGGCGTCACTGGCCTTAAAAAGACATCAGAGTAATTAGCCTGGTGCTATTTTAGAATAAGGAACACTGGGGAATAGAATAGCAAACCCAATTTTAATGATGCTCTATCTACCTGCTAGTAGAAGTGCTGGCTCAGGAGAAAAAACAAAAGGTAAACTTGAAAAAATTGTAGAAAGAAGGATAAAAAAGCAAAGAAACTGTGGTGTCAGGAGGCAGAGGCAGGCAGATACACATAATGAGTTCCAGGCTGTTTGGGCTGTACTGTGAGACCCTGTCTAGACAAATAAGCAAAGAGACAGGAAAAGACAATTGAGGGATAATTTCGGGACTCACAACATCTGACTGATAAGAATTCTAGGAAAGGAGGACAGAGAAAGCAGAGAAGGGGTCATAAAGTCTAATTATGAAAACTACCACACTGATATTCTCAAAGTCCCCATGAGTGAGTGCTGATACAACAGATGGGGAAAACCACATGGAGGCACAAGTGTGACACTGTAGAACATGGGACAGAGAGCCTAGCCTCTGTGTGCTAAGAAGGGAAAATGAATTAGTTCATCAAAGAACTAAAAGCTGGCCAGGCAGTGGTGGTGTGTACCTTTAATCCTAGCACTTGGGAGGCAGAGGCAGGTGGATTTCTGAGTTTGAGGCCAGCCTGGTCTACAGAGTGAGTTCCAAGACAGCCAGGGCTGTACAGAGAAACCCTGTCTCGAAAAACCAAAAAATAAATAAATAAATAAATAAATAAAAGAAAAGAAAAGAAAAGAAAGAAAGAAAGAAAATTAAAAAAAATTAAAAGCTGGTGTTTGAGTGATATTGAATACTAGAAAATAATAGAGAAAGACATGAAATGTGTTGAAATATTTCCTTTCTTTGTGTTATCCTTTCTAGGCTTATTAGAAGATGGGCTCCATCAAAGTAAGGGAACAAACAAAGAGTGGGGAGGGATGTATGGGATTAGCCCAAGAGATGAAGGAAATATGGAAGAGGAGGGTGAGGAGGCCAAGATGGCAGCTGGCAGACCAGTCAGGGTCATTGAATACAAAAGAAATTTCAAGAGGGTGAGATTGATTGTTTCATAAGTATGTGTTTGTAGGGAGATTACATAACTTGGATTTAATTGGTAATAAGGACATTGGGGAGGAAAAAAGCCAAGAATAAGCAAAACAAGTTTCAGCTACTAGGAAGATTAAAAGTTACACAAGGCAACTTGATTATCCCTCATTCTGTGGCTCAGCAGCATGTAGCATTTACATTCTGCTGATGTTAAGCATATGGATCAGCTGTGGGGTGTGTGTGTGTGTGTGTGTGTGTGTGTGTGTGTGTGTGTACACTTGCCACACGCATGCATGTGGCACAGTGTACCTGTGGAGTTCAGAGGACAACTTGGAGTTAACTCTCTTTAATCTTGTGTGGGTTCCAGGGATCTAACTCTGGTCATTGTGTGCTCAGGCCTTTATCCACTGAGCCATCTCATCTTATCTCCTGACATATTTTAACCACACATTATAAGTTCCTTGAAATGATTAAGGAATGTAAAATTACTTTGAGTAGCCACCTTAGTGTGGAGAAGACCTGAAAAAAACCCCAGTGTCTTCTGCCATTGTGGGAGGTCCATATGTAATGCCTAAGAGAAGGGAAAACCCCAAGAAATAGTAAATAAGAATGTTATTTAAATGTAACATACCCACAAATGCCAAAAGGCTGAAGTAATTCCAAGGAGCTAGTGCTGAGAAGAAGGTAGCATGTTAGAAATGACTATCTTTCAGAACCAGTGTTGGATTTCTTTAATATGTGCATTTTTACAAAACAAAATATAAATTAATAGAATGAAGTCTGGCTTGTGGTTTGCTCCTGTGTTCTGAGACTCTGGAGGTAGAGGCAGAACGACCAAGAGTTCAAGGCCATCACTGGCTACATAGCAAGTTTGAAACCAGCCTAGGATACATGATACATATTTGGTCCTAGGCAGTATACATGTCTCCATAGCTCTGGGCTTCAGGGAGGTGTGTGTGTCTAGAGACTATACTAAGGTTCCTGGCATCTCCTTGAAGTTACAAATCCTGCCTGGGGAAGGGTGTGCCTCACCTTCCATCATTCCATTTTTCTAGTTCTTTCCATACCATTCATATCATTAGATTTCAAGAAGATGAATAAACTCAAGGATGGGCTGTTTAAATGTAATGTGTAATGTGTCTATCCTTGTCTTGTTTTGCTGTTGTTGGGCAATGGGGTGGGAAACAAAACCAAACAAATTCTTCTCCAGTCAGGGATTCACACAGAGATTCACTGTGGGGGAGACTTCTGTCCAGGTTTGAATCTGTACAGTTGGCCCAGTCTAATGGGTGGTCTTGGTGTGTCTGAGTCCTGTTTACTGTGTTGGTGACAGCAAGATGATACTGTACAGAGAAGTATGTCCTAAGAACGCCTTGATAGGTTTCTAACTTCCAGAGGTTTGGGAAGACTTTAAGCGAAGCACTTCTTTCTGAATGGTAATTTTGAAGGAGAGAACACAATGAGAAGGTTAGTAACACCCCAAACATAACTGCTGTTTGGATGGATGTGGCTCCTAGTGCTTTAGTTACATACTCAGTTTGCTATATAAAGATGTGTTCTGATTTGATTTCAGCAATAGTTCAGCCATGAAGGCACAGAAGAATGTCTGCTGACTGATTTCCAGAGAGACCATGGAAGAGTTGGTTGGAGGGACTCCAAGGCTCCTGCCCTTGAACTTCCCTGACTGGATTTGTCAGGGATTTTGCTGGTGGTGGTGTTAATGAATTTTACATATAACAGACAGCAAAAATCACCCATCTGTAGGAAAATTTAAAAGGAAGACACCATATTATTTATATATAAAGTAAAAATTATACCTGTATTCCATGGATGTAGATCCCATGGTTGAAGGAAGAATAGAGGAGAATATGATTTAAGGGAAACTACTTGTTGAAATTTCTGTAACTTTATTAGTAATATTTTCCTGTATTTTAGACATTTTAGAGGGCTTACAGCCCTGGAGAGAGACTGCCTCTCCAGGATGTACTAATTGCTAAAGATAATACAGTTTGCTTAAGAATACCCCTTTCATATGCAAACAAGTCCATTCCAAGTCTTTATCCTCAAACACTTCCTGTTTCTGCTGCTTCAGATGGCCAGTTTCCTTTCTGCTTGACCATCCCTGGCGGGCTACCAGGCTGTACAGAGAGGGCCTAGCTCAACAGCACAAAACCCTGCTGAAGTTACGCAAGTTAGCCAACTCTGTCTTGCCTTCTGTAAGGTTCCAATAAAGGCTCTGGCCACAGCCTTTCCTCCTCCTCTCTTTTTACCTCTGACCAAACCCTGGTGCTCCCCACACAGCCCTGAGGTGCTTTGTGGGCCTCCTCTCAATATGGCATTTGTCTTCTGTGTCCTCATACAGTCACTGATGAGCCAGCTCGCCTCCATCTGAAGCTTGAAAGCCATCTTATAATAAAGACAACTAGGTTCATTCTTGTTTATGATGAAATGGCTGTCTCTCAAGGACTGGACTATGCCCCACTTGTAACCTTAACTACAAATGGTTCTGTACTGCCTGGTCCAGGAAATGGCAGCCATGTCTTTGTTTCAAAATGTATACTAGCCATCTTGCAACCCTACCTTTGTTTCAAAAGGTTATCTGAGCACCGATGACCATCTAGTCATGTCTTCCTTGTTATGCCCACCTTGCAACCATGTCTTTGTCTCAGGAGATTGTTAGGACTAGCTCGTTACGCTTGTGTTCTGCTCCTGTACCCCTGCCTAGTTTGCTTGTCAGATCCCATATTTGGAAACCTCCCTACCTATGTCCTATAAAAACCTTACCTTCCTCATGGCCACTGCTGACTTCTTGAACCCCACCTTAGGGGAAGGCATCCTGTGTTCATGATTTTTTTTTTCTTAGAAACGCTTGCTTTAATCAATTGTTTACTTTAATTAATTTGCCCATGAAGGTTTGGGTTGGTGGTCTTTATCCTCCCACTTTGGGATTGACATCACCTCCACACATACATTCAGTGCTTACAATCAGACGGCGACCTACATTTACCTGAGGGACGCCTACTTTCTGTGATCCTTACACATAAGGTGAATGGGTTCATCTGAATAGAGCACTGTATAACCAATACCTGATCTTACAGCCAGTCCCTGGGAGAGCCGGGTAGCTTTCCAGTGCTTCATGACAGTGCATCAAACCTGTCAGTGTAGCCAGGCGGTGGTGGCACACACCTTTAATCCCAGCACTTGGGAGGCAGAAGCAGGCAGATTTTTTTTTTTTTTTTTTTTGTATTTTCGAGACAGGGTTTCTCTCTGTGTAGCCCTGGCTGTCCTGGAACTCACTCTGTAGACCAGGATGGCCTCGAACTCAGAAATCCGCCTGCCTCTGCCTCCCAAGTGGTGGGATTAAAGGCGTGCACCACCACCACCAGGTGCAGTCAGATTTCTGAGTTCGAGGCCATCCTGGTCTACAGAGTGAGTTCCAGGACAGCCAGGGCTACACAGAGAGACCCGTTTTCAAAAAACAAAAAAAAAAAACAACAAAAAAAATCAATTTATTCTTACCTAAAGCTTCTTGAAGATAACAGTGAAGGCTACAATCTATCCAGCCCCGGTGGTGTGTCCCTACCCTTCACAAGCAACCTTTAGAGCAGGTCTGATGAGTCCTTACAGATTTATTGATAAAGAAACAGACTCCATGAGATTTCTCTTGTCACTCAGTTGTAGAGGGCTAGGATAGAGAGTTCAGGTTTACCTAATCCCAGAATCTAAGTTCTAACTTGCTGTGGTGAGACTGAGAGCTTCATCTCCTTCACCGTCACAGTGCACCGTTGCTGATGCTGCGTGTTTTATGTTACACTTCGAGTAGCCAGTGCTGGAAACCAAATTCGTTCCCTGGCTACTTCTCTGGGTTACACTGGGAAATATTTGTTTCTTCTTTCTCAACCTGGAGAATGAGAGATTTGGAGTCTTCTTTTGGTGCTAACAATTTGAATTCTTGAGATACAATTATAACTTTACTATGGTATATTTATGCCCTTCTTAATTCCAGAGTTAATCCTGAGTATTTAACTGGCATTTTAACCATTTTTCTTTAATTTCAGGAAGTCATTAAAACATGAAACTTAAAGAGAACTATCATCATTGTCTTCAAATTTAAGGTCTGCAAAAAAAAAAAAAATAAATGAAACACATCTTTTATAATTATTTGGGGTAAATGAAGACCTGTAGGTGGCTTTATCCACATCCATCAAATGCCCAGCGCATGGGGTGAGGTTGTAATGGGTTTTTTTTTTTCCGAGATAGGGTTTCTCTGTGTAGCCCTGGCTGTCCTGGAACTCACTCTGTAGACCAGGTTGGCCTCAAACTCAGAGATCCACCTGCCTCTGCCTCCCAAGTGCTGGGTTTAAAGGCGTGTGCCACCACTGCCCGGCCTGAGGTTGTGATTTTTAAGGTGAATGTGTGTACAAGTTAACCTAGTTAACCTTAGCCATTTTTCACTGACTGGCCTCAACTGGGCTTTGTTCACACTTGCCCATATGTCAGTGGGGAGGAAAGATGCACACAGACCCTTCTGTCACCAAGTCCATGCCTTGATTCATGGCTTACATGTGCCAGATGGTTATTCCACTGCACTCTGTGACTGGAACTGTGTATTCCCTATCCAGATGGGACCCCAAAACCCTTGTCCTATTGTTCTTTAGAGTCAGCTCAGTGATTGTAACCTGCTGGGCTCAGGACCGTGGACACTGACTGTACCTGCCTTACTTCCTTTTCAGCCTTAGGCCATCTTAGTCAAGACATCAGCGCCCTCAATTAGTAGGCCTCCAGGAGTCTGCCCACAGTACTCAACTAGCTTCTGAAAGAGCCCAGCTGACCAGAGAGAAGGACAGACAGCAGATAGTTTAAGACTGTGCTGGTGACTAGAAGATAATCAGAATTAAGTAGAAATTGTCCGTCTAATAAAATGTTGTGAGTTTGGGTGACAGATAACGGCAGAGAGGCAAGGAAAACATTGAAAGAAATGGGATGAAGTTTATGTTTCCTAGTTTTGAGTCAAAGGTTTTAGGGGAAACATATATATTTACCCCAATTTTTATTTCTGTAGAACACACATTATAGTATGAGGAGTCCTGGATTCTTTAATTTTTAACAGGTGATCTTTTGCAGGGATATTGGAGTTGCAGTCAGTAGCTGGTCTTTCCCCGCTGGCTCAGCAGTTTCTTTTGCATGCTGCAGAATGCTTTTCCTGGATTGTGATCATGAAGCAGCAGAATTAAAACTTCAGATCATAATAGGTATTGAAATGTGAATGAACTTAGCAGGTCCAAATTACTGGAAATGCAGCTGAATGAGCATTCAAGGAGGGTGTGCTCCTAAGTGACACCAATACATCTGGCTACTGCCCGGTTAGGAAAACGATGAGTCAACTCACCAGACAAGTCCAACAGAGACTGAGCCAAAGCCCTGAGGTTGTGAGAGCGCTCTCCTGTCTTGTTCCCACAGATGCTATGTTGGGTTCAAAAAAGAATAAGTAAAGAGCTGCCAAGAAACCCACTTATCAGCACCTGCAGAGTAGGCCACAGGGGTGTTCCTGCTGAGCAGTTTGGTATTGGAGCAGGTGGCTACTATAGCAGCTGATACATCACTGCTTTACATGCCTTACACTGGGAATCCCTAGAGTGTCTCAGGCCAGTGAGCAACCTGCAGAAGAACAGGACAAGTGTTTTGAAGTTCTCACTACAATCTTTCTACATAGGCACCCTCATATTCATCCCCTCCTGCCATCTCCTCCACACTCCTTAGATTGGTTTTCTTCCTCCTCACAAATAACCCCCTCTGGGTTTCATGGCATAAACACACACATACATGCACACGCACACACACCTACATTATCCATATGAGGGAAAGCATGTACTACCTTTCTGAGTATGGCTTACTTTACTTAACATGGCAATTTCCCTCTGAATGACATAATTTCATTCTTTAGAGAATGAGTGGCCGAGTAAGTTCCACTGTGTGTGTGTGTGTGTGTGTGTGTATGTATGTATGTAAGAGACAGACAGAGAGGTGGGGAGAGAGAAAGAGAAAGAGAGATCACATTTCTTCATCCATCTGTAATGGAAAGAAGCAAAGCAGTTTTAAAGGTAAAAGGCCAGCCAAGGAAGATGTGGCTCCCATCTGGCTGCTGTGAACAGCACAGTGGTGATCATGGCTGTGCCCATGTCTCTGTGCTCTGCAGACTGGGCGTGCATTTTCAATGATCCAAAAATACTTTCTCATTCGTTTTCTTCTTCCTAGACAAAAAACAACACAGACATTTTCTTAAATCCCAGCTTAGTGTCATCTCAAGGATGGGAAGGAAGAATGGAGGAATCACTTTGGGAAATTATTGAAGATGATCAAGGGCTGCTCAAGCAGAATAATCATGAGCTTTGTCTTGTGTATAAACATGTTGATTTCTGTGAATACATCACATATGTTTGGTCTGCTCACATATTAGCCTCTTAGAAGTTAAATTATAGGTTTCCCCCCCCCTTTTCATCATTTTCTCAATTGCTACTTTGATATCTTCATCACAGCACGTGAGGCTTTGCTCACTGTAAGAGATACGGTGCTTATGAATCTGTGAACAGTAATAGGCACTCTGGCCTGGAGCTTGGCCTCTGGTCGCTGTAGGAGGTAGGAGAGCTGAGCTCAGTGAAGCTCAGCAGGAGTGATGGGTGCATCTGGTCCAGCATTTGTCAGGAAAAGGCCCTTGTGTAGCTGCTTTTGCACATAAATAAAAATAGCCTCCACACAGTGCAAATGAGCACCACCTCATTTTCCCCAGGTAAAGGTCACTCCACACAAAACTCTACTTAGTTCTGTGACCTGCTGTGAATTTTGAGTTAGAGGTCCGCTAGTTTCTCCCCACCCCTCCATTATTCATTTGAATTAGAAAGGTGACCATCTTCTGCCTCCTACCCTCTGCCACCCTGTGGATTTTACTTAATACTGCAGTCACTAAGGGACAGGCTGGTTGATGATCACATTGTTTAGAATTATTTCATTTGAATTTTCCTAAAAGATTGACATAGAGTATTTAAAACATTTTTAAAATCTGCATTAAGCTAATCAATCATAAACATCCCAAGGACATTTAGGTCTAAGGCTTTCTCAATTTTTTTTTTAAATTATGTTTTGCTTTCATACATTACTACATGCATTTCTATGGGCATACTGATGTCCAGTTCTATCTCTGGGCAAGAATTTTAGTCAAGACTTCTAATTTCTTTTGAACTTTTAAAAACATGTATCTTCTACCTGTATTTAAGAACCATGTATCTACTATATAGATTTACCTTCAATATAACTTTACTTGCTTTGTTATTGACCATCCATATACTTTTTACTATGTGTGTATGCTTGAGTGAAACGTGTCTGCGTGTGTGTCTGTGTGTGTGCGCGCGCACATATGAGCATGTATGTGTAGATGAGAGGATGATGTAGGGAGTCTTTTTCGATTGCTCTCCACCGCATTTGATGAGCTGAAGGGTCTCTCACTGAACCTGGAGCTCTCCGACTGGCGAGGTTGGCTGGCCAGTGACCTCTGTGGTCTGCATGTCTTCATGACTCCATCCCCCACTTCTGGATTACATATGCCACAGCACTTGACTTGGTGCTGGGGATCTGAACTCTGGTTCTCATGAATATATTTGTGTCCCTACCTGACTCTGGCAGGGGGTCCCACCATTCTCATTTTCTCCACCACAGATTGTCTGTCTCTTTGTGGACCTGGGCTCTTTGGTAAGAGTGTTTGCCTCAGCATAATGTTCTTCATGGCGAAATGAAGACATTTTTATTGCACAATGCCATCTGTAAGCAGTATTCTCTCTCTTCCAGCCTCTTGCCAACTCTTACCTCCTGTTTTAAGGGAAAAACAAAATCAAGAGTGCTCCACACTCATCTTCTCACAAAGTACTTTCAAGTCTGCAAGTGATGAATGACAAATACTGGGCTGGAAGGATGCGTTCATGGTGTGAGTGTACATGCTCTTCCAGAGGACCTGAGTTCCATTCCCAGTACTCACATCAGGCAGCTTGCAGCTGCCTCTAACTCCAGCCCCAGGGTATCTGACGGTGTTGGGCTACGTGAGCCCCTGTGCACACTCACATGTATAGACATAATTTAAAAATAAATGTTTTCAAGAGAATGACAAATCCAGATGATCTAGATTTAAAAATTTAGATGCAAAAATAAAATCACACCTGTGTACATTAGATGGCAGTATGGAAGTGGTATGCTTAGGGCTATGTGTCTGGACAAGAGTCCATGGTGCTCAGCTCCAGCATGCTTTTAAGTTCCCCTGTTACTCTCTGTCTCCTGGGTTTTGTCAGCATGATGTATCTGAGATCCACTCATGCTTAAACCTGTCACAGTTCCCTCATATTTTCTAGTAGAATTCCATCGTATAGAGAAATGGAGGTCTAGTACCCATGCTCCCATTATGGAAATCAAGCTGTTTCTAGATTTTAATTGTTATAGTAATGCCGATATATATGTGTGTCCATAAGATCTTTTGTGAATGTGTCTTGATTTTGTTTTCTTATCATTATGCAGGTCAAGATGGCCTCAAAGTTGGAATTTATCTGCCTCAGCCTCCCATGTGAGTACACTGTCACTGTCTTCAGACACACCAGAAGAGGACATTGGATCCCATTACAGATGGTTGTGAGTCAGCATGTCATTGCTGGGAATTGAACTCAGGACCTCTGGAAGAGCAGCCACTGCTCTTAACTGCTGAGTCATCTCTCCAGTCCCCAATGTATGCTTTTATTTATCTTTTAAAAATAAATGTTTATCTTGAGTGAGCAGGAATGGAATGCCTAGGTCATGGGACACACCGTGTTCAGTGTCGCAGCCAGTCTTTCCCCCACAGTGGCCAAACCGTTTCTGTTATTGACAACCCCTGAGAAGCACTGTGGCACTACCTCTGATGCTCTAGGCCTCCCACCTTGATCCAGGAGAGCCAGACCTATTTTCTTCTTACAGAGTAGTCCAGGACATCAAGTTTCTCCATCATTAGCCCAGGGCAAAGAGCTTCTACGTTATTTTCAGATTATGTAACATAGACTTCTTTGCTGCCTTGTGCCGAATAGTTTTAGGTCAGCTTGACAGAAGCTAGTCACCCAAGAGGAGGAAACCTCAATTAAGAAAATGCCTCCGTAAGACTGGGCTGTAGTCAAGCCTGTAGGACATTTTCCTAATTAGTCATGGATGGGATAGAACCTAGTCCATCGTGGGTGGTGCCATCCCAGGGCTTGTGGTCCTGGGATCTGCAAGAAAGCAGGCTGAGCAAGCTATGAGGAGCAAGCCAGTGAACAGCAGCACCCTCCATGGCCTCTGCGTCAGCTCCTGCCTTCACGTTCCTGCTTGCTTGAGTTCCTGCCCTGACTTCTTTTGCTGATGGACTGTGATGTGGAAGCCTAAGTAAACCCTTTACTCCCCAAGTTGCTTTAGTTATGGTGTTTCATCACAGCATGGTAACCCTAAGAGACTCTTCTTGTCAAAAAAATTATGTTACACATCTGGGTGTGGTACAGACTGACAAATCCCAGCACTCAGGAGACTGAGATGGAAGGAATCAGAGTTTGAGGAAAGCTCTGGCTATGTACCATGACCAGTCTTAAAGATTTAAACTTCTTTTTCTTTTAAAAGATTTATGTTGCATGTGTGTGCAGGATACACACATGCATGGTACATGTATGAATGTCAGAGAATAGCTTGCAGGAGTTAGCTTTTTCCTTCCACACTGGTGTGTTATGGGGGTCAAAGTCAGGTAGTCAGGCTTGACCTTAATAACTGAGCTGTCTCACTGCTGCCCCCCCCCTTTTTTAGTTTTATTACAAAATCATCCTTTAATCACACTCTGGAGGCAGAGGCAGGTGGGTTTCTGTGAGTTTGAGGCCAACCTGGTCTACAAAGAGTCCAGGACAGCCAGGGCTATACAGAGAAACCTTGTCTCCAAAAACAAACAAACAAACAAACAAAAACCATCCTTGAGAAGTTGCTCAATATCTGCCATTCATTTCTGTTAAATCTAAATTTCATCTTTGTGCTGAAGGGTGCCTGGAGCCTTTTCCCTGACCACCTCTTCTGTAAACTATCCTTTCTGAATCTGCATGTTGCACCTTCTCCCTTCTGTGGGCAGCACTGTCAGGAGTGTCCACAGAACCACAGTTGTGTTCACTGAGAAAAAGCTGATCAGAACATAGTCTATTACATCAAGCATTCTCCCCAGTTCAGTGCTGGAACACCCATGTTTACTTCGGTGGGTGTCTTGGGTTTTCTTTTTCCTGTTCGGTTCTCCTCTAGACCCTGTAGCATACGGCAGATCCTCTCTTTGCTTGGTCAACAGTTAGTGTCAGTCACAGAAATGGTAACCTGCATACCCGGCAATGAGTTCTTTGATGTTTTGCACCTTTGTGTGTCTGCTCCAGCCTGTTGCCAACCCTGACTTGTTACTCTTGTCTCTCTTTATCTCTTTTGAATAACTCCTTAAATATTCGCCCAATGAGTAAATTTAGGCTACCTTGGTATGCAGTTTAAAGCATTAATTTGGAGAGGCTGTGGCTAATTGAAAATGTTTAAGGCAGAGAAGACATGAGTCATAAGAACAGGTTAAACGTCATTCCTTTATAATTAGGGTACTTAGAATTGTCACTTGTCATCAGTTGTCATTGACATTAGTCGCAGGATCCAAATGAAAGCAATCTAAGTATCCATCAGTAGATGAATGGATAAAGGAATTGTAACATATATTTGTAATGAAATATTATTCAGTCATAAAAAGGAATGAAATACAGATTACATGTTACAGTATGGCTGAATGTTAAAAACTATACTAAGCAGAATAAGCAGATCCTAAAAGTAATGTATAATTCCATTTATATGCAATCTCTAGAATAGACAATTTCATAGAGCAGGTGACAGAACAAAAGTTGCCAGCAGGGAGGGCAGAGAGGGCAGAGAGGGCAGAGAGGGCAGGGAAGACAGGGACATGCTGCTCAGCAGCTATAGTTTCTGCTGAGGCGATGAAAGACTTTTTAAATCAATAGCAGCAATGACCACACAGCCCTCTGCCTGCTCCCAAGGCCACAGAGTTGCGCAGCTAGAATGGTAAAGTGATAAATTTCATATGTGGATATTTTTCTACAATAAAAACGTTTAAAAAGAAATTAAATTTCATTCTGGTGTGATTTAGAAGTTAGGATTGCTGTCTTGGACCTGTGTAGAGCCAGCCTGGTGACCTTTGACAGTCCCTGGATCCCATGTAAAGGTGGACACAAAAGCTGTTATTCTAGTAAGCTGGCCTTCAGCCTTCACACATGAATGCCTCCCCCGCTAATAAGTAAAATGAAATTAATTAAAAAAAATTGTTAGAGTTCTATTCCAGACAGCTTATTGTAGAGAACACCGTGTTTGGTGAGCGGGACAGAGCTACAGTAGAGTTAAGGTTAGGGAGACATGAGCACAGAGGCAATGCTGAGTAAATTACAGAGATGGGCAGAAATGCATCATGAAGGCCAAGAATTTACAGTGATGTCACGGCTCAAGACACAAAGAGACGGGCGTGGGGAAAGACACAGCATTTCACTCTGGAGGCAGAGTGGAGTCTGGAGAAATCTTCAGGAGGCCGAAAAGGGGTCTGGGCAAGAGCTGAGAATCAATTCACCTTGTGAGACAGCAGTGTCCAGGGACAAGGGACCATAGCTAGAGGCAGACAGGAAGTGCACTTATGTATTAAGGGAAGGACTTGCCCACTGGGCAGGGGAAGGGCAAGACCCAGAGTGGAAATGAAGATCTGGGCAGTTACCCATGTCAAGTCCACAGCAATAGGGTGCCATGAGAGTACATCTACCAATCTAATAATTTGCTCATCAGGGAATTTGTTTCATAGAAGCCAGCATCTAGCACAAAAATGTAAATTTTAATACAAACATTTTATAGCAAGAGTACTGATAGAAAATTATGATTTGCTTAAATGTTCAGTGACATGGAGATTCATACAGTAAATTAACAGATAGCCATTAAAAGGCTGTTATGGAAATTTGTATGTGTGTGTTTTCAATTTTTATATACAGACTAGACAATTCCTTGATTAGATAGCTCAGTGTTCAAGTCTTTTATTAAAAACAACTTTTCTTTATTATTTATTTAATAGACATTTTTTAAAAAAAGTTTTTTTAAAAAATTTTATGTGCATGAGTATTTTGCCTGAATGTATGAATATGTATTATATGCATGCCTACAGAGGCCAGACAAGTGAGTGCATCTGAGTCCCTGGAACTTGAGTTCTGGGTGGTTGTGAGCTGCCATGTCGGGCTGGGAACTGAACCCTAGTTCTCTGAAAGAACAGCCAGTGCTCTTAACCTTTGAGATATCTCTCCAGCTCTTGTGTTCTGTGCTTGTTCCTGCTTTTGTAAGCACTCCACCCGAAACTAAAGTAAACTGCACTGTCAACAACATATTATGCTTCAAGCAATCTGTGTGGCTCAGAATTCTACCTGAGAAAATTGCACAGTGAGACTGCGGGCAAAGATGCTTTTCTTCTGCTTATTTCTTCTCATGCTGCTGAAGTATCTTATGATCTTTATGTTTTTGGTTTTTTTTTTTTTTCAGAAAATAGAACAGAAGTTAGTCTTTTTGTTGTATTTTTAATTTTTTTGGGGTGGGGGACATGGTTTCTGTGTCCTGAATCTCTCTCTGTAGACTAGGGTGGCCTAGAATTCAGAGATTCTCTTGCCTCTGCCTCTGCCTCTGCTTCCTGATTGCTAGCATTACCACTGTTCATCTAGAACTTGTTAAGTATTGCATGAGAGCTGGAGAGATGGCTCAGTGATTAAGAGCACTGACTCCTTTTTGAAAGGTCCTGAGTTCAAATCCCAGCAACCACATGGTGGCTCACAACCATCTGTAATGAGATCTGACGCCCTCTTCTGGGGTATCTGAAGACAGATACAGTGTACTTACATACAATAAATAAATAAATCTTTTTTTTTTTTAAAAGTATTGCATGAACACAAGGCTCAAAGACAATAATTCAAAAAGATTGCTTCTTTGTTGCCAATGGCCCTGCTAAGTAGCATATCAACCTTGCCTTACCTGTTGGAGAGTTAGCACCAGATAAACCCCTGCTTATAGATGGGTTACTACGTTCTAGCGAGAGATCACCGATAAGTAAACCACACATGACTGTGGAGCACTGATAAATGCTGTTAAACATTAGACAGGAGAGGGCAAAACTAGGCAGTGGGTGGAGCAGTCAGAAGTAGTTCTGAGACTCACACCTATGAGCAGTCCTTGTATCTGCAGGCTAGGAGGAAGTGTCGTGTGCCTCCTTGTCTATCACACTTTTGATAAATAATAAGTTTGCTATATCATCGGTGTATAATATGCCCTGTTAGGTCCAGAAGAAACTTTGAATAAGTATCTTTTAGTCACCTATAGCCAGGCCACTTTTCATGTCACTGAAACCCCAGAACAAGTGCTATTAGATCATGAGCTTAAATTTCACAAAATGAACTTCAAACCTTCCATGCTCAGACGTTCTAGGACTTGATGTAGCCTCAACATTAATGTCCCAGGTGAAAATGGCCGACTCTGGGGGGAGAGTTCTCCACTCACCCCACCCCACCCCCCCCCCCCTCATCCACACCAGGCCAGAAGGAGGTGCCCTCCACTCTGCTAGAGACCCACAATGCATTTTAATCATCCACACTCACTGTTGTGTGTGTCAGGCTCCAGGGAGCACATGGTGACAAGTGGGAAAGGCAGGAAATTAACACAAGCAATTGTAAGAAACTGTGCCAGTATCAGCGACGTTGCCGTGGGGACGCAAGACAGGAGCCTCTCCCTTGATCTGGAAGTAGTGGGAAGAGCTTCCCTAAGAAAGGGTTGTTTTAGAGGGCCTAAGAAACCAAGAAGCAATCTGTGCAGAGGTGGTAGGGAGGTCAAGGAGATAGAGGTGGGAGGAGGAGCACAGATGCTGGGTCCAAACTCCAGGCTTCTCCAGAAACGGAAAGCTTATATGGCCAAAGCACAGATTCAGTGAGAGCAGCCGGGAACGGGTCTGCAGGAAGGACTGAGCTAGTCAGCCAGACACTGAGGGAGAGGAGAGACTAATTCTGGGTTCCATTGTCTGCAGCTCTCCTGTTGTGCCAGCACCCTGTACACCTCCACACCCCTGCACCCCAGACCCCTGCACCTCCACACCCCTGTACCTCCCTCCACACCCGTGCACCTCCCTTCACATCCCTGCACCCTCCACACCCCTGCACTTCCCTCCACATCCCTCACCCCAGACCCCTGCACCCCCACACCCCTGCACCTCCCTCCACACCCTGCACCCCCCACACCCCTGCACCTCCCTCCACATCCCTGCACCCCACACCTCTGCACCCCCACACCCCTGCACCCCAGACTCCTGTACCTCCCTCCTTACTCCTGCACCCCCCTACACCCCTGCATCCTCCACACCCCTGCACCCCCACACTCCTGCACCTCCCTCCACAACCCTGGACCCCCACCCCCTGCACCCCTCCACACCACTGCCCCCTCCCACATACCTGTACCCCTACCCCTGTACCCTCCATACCCCTGCAACCTCCACATCCCTGCACCCCTCCACACCCCTGTGCCCCCACACCCTTGTATCCTCTACACCCCTGTACCTGGTATAGGTTATTTTGAAGCCCAGCCCTGGTCATTATATTTTTATCAGTATTTTAAATTTATTCTGTATTTATTTTATCCCATTGTCAAGTATAGTACCTCCTTTCTGAAATATTCTTTATAATTTTAAATTTTTATTTTATGTGTATGAGTGTTTTTACATTTGTTTATGTACCTGTGCCACATGCTTGCCTTATGACTGAGATCAGAAGAGGGTGTCAGATCTCCTGGAACTGGACTTATTGGTAGTTGTGAGCTACCATGTAGGTGATGGAAACCAAACACCAGTCCTTGACAAGAGCAAGTGCTCGGAACCACTGAGCCATCTATCCCTCCATCCTGGTCTAATATCGTCATATGATAGGCATTCGGAGATGAATTCATTTGTCTGGCTAATTAACAGACTGATATTGTGTGGATGAAGAAAAGGCAGGCATGAGCCTGACAAAGGACCCTTCAGATCAGAGTTTGGTCTCTATTCTGTGGACACCAGGAGCTCAAGGCAGGACCCTGAGCCAGAAAACAACATAAGGTGGCCACTCCATCTAAGGTGTTGGGGGAAGAAGTGACAGGCAGAGGCTTTGAGGAGATGCTCCTTGTCTTAGGGTTTTACTGCTGTGAGCAGACACCATAACCAAGGCAAGTCTTATAAGGACAACATTTAATTGGGGCTGGCTTACAGGTCCAGAAGTCCAGTCCATTATCATCAAGGCAGGAACATGGCAGCATCCAGGCAGACATGGTGCAGGAGGAGCTGAGAGTTCTAGATCTTCATCTAAAGGCTGCTTGCAGAATACTGGCTTCCAGGCAGCTAGGACAAGGGTCTTAAAGCCCACACCTGCAGTGACACACCTACTCCAACGGGGCCAGACCTTCTAATAGTGTCCTTAGGGTAAGCATATACAAACCATGACACTGCCGAAGTGCAGACGGCCAAATTGCAGTTGTGAGTGGAGGGAAAGGAGCTAGAAGGCTGGGAAAGGAAGACTGAATAAGAGAACGTGGACAGTGAGAGAACAAAAAGGAGTGGCGAGACAGAAGAAGGAGGAAGCTGGGGCGTACTGACCAGGAAAGGACAGAGTGGGAAGGCCCAGATTTTCACCACTTCTCTCATTGCTGTGCCAGTAGAATGCCTGTTAAAAGGGGCATTGCCCATTTCCTTCCAGTTCTCTTTGCCTCATGGGTAAAACACCAGCAGCGTGCAAGAAGTAGAAGCTGGTCTCAGCATATAACCCAAGGAGTAGAAGCTGGTCTCAGCATAGAACCCAAGGAGGGGGAGCTGGTCTCAGCATATAACCCAAGGAGGGGGAGCTGGTCTCAGCATATAACCCAAGGAGGGG
>JADRCD010230150.1:18797-45694 GCA_019843815.1 Montemys delectorum
TAACCCAAGGAGGGGGAGCTGGTCTCAGCATATAACCCAAGGAGGGGAAGGGAGAGGGAAGAAGAAGGTTAAATAAAATTCCATGTTTAGGAGTGTATTAGTACCAAGGAGAAGCTGGACAATGCAGGAGGGTATAGGGCCCAGAGAGGGGCCAGGCTCTGGGACGAGAACCTCCATCCAGCTGGGAACTGGTTCAAGACCAGCTTTTCCCCAGAAGAGCTGGCATGGGAAGAACCATCAGGGCTCTATGTCAAAGACCCATGTGTCCAGCACCTCGGAATGGTATCTAGTAGAAGGCCTGATGCTCAGCCTGCCCACAGATACTGGGGCAGAAGGCTAGCCACCCATCCCCAGGCACAAAATGCACCAGGTGTGAGCACACCTGTTGCTCAAATTGTGAACCAAAATAAGTCCTTTCTTAAGTATCTTTTGTCGGGTATTTTGTTACAGCAGTGAGAAAAGCAACAAGTACATTTCTTTTGTTGCTTTGAGCTCCATTATGGCCTGAACAAGAAGATGGAAAGCTTTCTCTGTTGACAAGACAGTTGCTAGTAAATGAGGACAATGACTTGACCAAGGACCACAGATCTTTGATGCAGAGATTCACCAGTTATGTCTTTTTGAGTTGTTTACAATACAGATGGACAAGTTTCTTCCAGACTCTTTATAGAAGCATGTGTACCAAGGGACAAACCAACCTGAATAAACAAGTTTCAAAGCGGTGCATGGTGGACCGCGTCCATCTCTTAGAGCTGAACGTGACAGCTTACCAGAGGTTCACCTCACTCTAAGGTGGTGCTGAGGGCAAACTCCACACTCCATCCTGCACAAAGGGCAACCTGTCACGTTGCAGTCTCTGGGGTCTTCAGGCCCCTCTTGGACTGTCTCCTTGCAGATGCTGACTATTCAAACATCAGCCTTACTCCTGGTCTGCATGTCAAGGCTCAAAGCCCATAATGAGATGATGCAGCCATATATCACCATGCATCATGGGAGTTGGTTTCAGATTAAAAAATGATGCTGTAATTTTAAAATGTGCAGATCATAGCACTTTAAAAAAAGACCATCTTCGATGCTATGTGTGCATCACCATCCATGCTTCAGGTAACCAGATGGGATGGGACATGGCCTTGTCTTCTGATATGTTAATTTTGCGTTCGTATTAGACAGTTCTCATAGCAAACTGTGTGCCACGGAAGAATCGTCATAGCATACTATATGTGCCATGGAAGAATGGTCACCTGTCTTTCCCACGGATCCAGGAGACTGACTAGCAGATAATTTTGTTCTGCTCCCCTTTCCTGAAGTTGATAGTCTTACTTTTTTACCAGCCTCCCCCTACTATGCTCTCCTTAACCCTAGATATTCATAGAATGAGCATTTTTAGACCTAAAAGTAAATTTCCAAAGACTGCTTCTGCAGTCTTTGATTGTCAGCTAGGGCAGAACTTTGGGTTACCAAGGAAACAGAATAATCCAATATTGTTGGATTCAGAATTGCTCCCTATGCATCTGGAGGAACAAGGAAGTAAGACTTTGCCTTCATTGTCTTTGCAGAGGTCCAGAGTCCCTTTAACTTATTTACATCTTACAAAATACTCTGTCCATCTGAACTGGACACAGAATGAGAGTTAATACTGTATGCCAATTTATTTCTATTTCAGTGTTTGGGATCGACAGTGTGTCCATTTCTGGTCATTTGATGAAGTCAATGCTTGACTCAGCCACAGAGAACCTGAGGAAGATCAGATGGAGCATGAATGATCTGGGCTAAAGGTCAGGAAGCCCCAAGGAGAACTGAAGGAGTCCACATTTGCTGCATATTTATTGTTACGATATGACTGACAGATTGAGCTGCTCTGGTTTCTAGAACCAAGGGACAAGGTAGAAAGGAAGTTCCCAGAATTCTGGCTCACTGACTTGAGTAGATGCAAGCCAAGATTCAGAGCTCAAGAGAGAGCTCTTAACTCAGGTAGCAGGTTCGTCTTCCAGGAGCTGAGGCAGCCTTCAGGGAAACAGTTTCCCTGACTTAACACACATTTAGGTTTCAGCTACCCCAAAAGATGTCTCTTGGATGGCCATGGCCATGAATATCAAGTGGCAGAAAGTGGGTCACGAGAAGGCTGGTGCTCATAGAAAGGCCTTGAGAGGTTCTGTTTTCCTTCTGAAATTAAAACAAATAAACAAACACAAAGAGCCTGTAAGGCTGGGTCTGCTTTCTTTTGCATAGTTCTTTATGAGGGAGGTCGTAGTGTGTATCTGTTCCTCCATTTCCCTTCTGTCTTCCTCCAGGCAAGAACACTGTAAGATGAAGCTTCCTGGCTGCCAGCACCTTGGGCTTCAGCTTGTAGACTCCAGAATGTCAAGAAATTAACTTCTTTCCTTGTCCTGTTTACTTGTTTGTTTGTTGCTGTTGTTTTGTTAAGATGGGTGTCTTAAATAGCACAGGCTAGCCTAAAATTCACTATGTAGTTGAAGGCAACTTTGGATTCCAGATCTTCTCAGTTATGCCTTACAAGTACTGGAATTAACAGGTATTCCCCACCATGCTCAGCTTTTGTGGTCCAAGACAAGCATTCTACAAACCAATTACATCTGCAGTCCCTAAATGTCTATTACTAGATTACCCCAGGACACAGTGGCTGCCTGGCTAGACATCCCTGCCCCGCCCCCCCCCCCCCAGCTACTCACCTTCTGGCAACTCTGTGGATGTGGACGCCCAGGCTGAGCCATGCCTGTACTTCCATGCCCACTCAGAGGCTGCCAGTACTAGCCTGAGAGCAGTCCTTAGGCCTGGCACGCTTTGTGCTCATTGTTATCTTTCCCTCCCAGGCCTGTGCTTATGACTTCCCAGCGTTCTTCAGACAGAAGGCAAACGTTTACTATGGGGGAAAGGCTCATATCTATCTTAGTCATATCGTTTGTTGAAAGGACCCCAGGACTCAGAGACAGAGTGCCTGAACTCAAAACTCAGATCTGCAGCTTCCTGTGTGACCTGGACTATCTCTTCCAATGCCTCCTGAGCCTGGTTTCCTTGTTTGCAGAAAGAGAATTGTCATTACTCCTCATCATTTTCCTTTCAGAGAGCTCAAATTGACTGAAGCTTGACAGGAGCTCGGCAGCTGCAATCTGAGTCGCTCAGGATCCAGGCAGGTCTGCCTGTGTCTGCATTCCATATACAGGCACAGCCCACGGTCCACAGTGAGTGGAGTCAATGGTCGAGGTAATCCACTTTAAGCTCAGCTAGGACAGAGTAGATGACAGGAGGAGAAGCAGACCTGGGAGCATGTCCCCTCAGTATGTTATGGTCTTGTTGTCTGGCTGTTCTTTTGGGGCTCTTTATACTGGACTGAATTTTTACTAAGTCTGCAGTGTTCCTTCCCTCCCCCAATTGCTATTGAGACCAGAACTGCCTGCAAGAGCAGCTGAGCAATCCATCAGACACTGCAGCTTGGCTGGAGATGTGAGCCCACTCCAAATGAGCCTTTCAGTGACACAAGGCTCCTGTGGGAGTGTTATAACTTTATGGCTACAACATTACAGGCATTGTTCTAAGCTTGCACAAAAGCTTTTGCTCAACCCAGATGCCCTGAGTTCTGCACCAACCAGTTGGGCAAACTGCCCATCCCTCTGCCACACTCTTTCCAGACAGGGTTTGCTGAGTAGTCTTCACTGGATTTTCTGGGGTGGGACTACATGTAGGCAGAGGCATCTGGGGCAGAGCTACATGTAGACAGAGGCATGCAACAAAGACCAGAAGGATTTTGTTGTTGCTAATTAAAACTTGATTTTCTTTAATATAAAATTTGTATCTACTCCTAGGTGTTAAGTGTGACTCTCAATCAGGTCGTTGAACATTTCTGTCACCCCACAAATTTATCCTTCGTCTCTTTCCTTTCAATCCTGGCCTGGCCCCAATCATGATAGGTGAATTTAGCCTTTTTGACAATTTCATTTAAATGAAACTGTATACTATGTACTCTTTTTCTGTGTGTTTTTAAAAAAGATTTATTCATGTGTGAGTAGGTTGTATGTGTGCATGTATGCAAGTGTATGAGTAATTGTATGTGTGAGTGTATATGTGAGTGTGAGTGTGCACACATGTGCACATACTAGTGTCTATGGCTGTCAGAAGGGAGTCATTGGATCCCTTGGAGCAAGAGTTATAAGTTTATGAGATGCTCCATGTGTGTACTGGGACCTTAGCTCAGGCCTTCATAAAGGAGCAAACATCCTTGACAGGTGAGCCATTTCCCCAGGCCCTGTATCTGAGTTCTTTTTGTTCTTGTTCTTGCTTGTATCCATGGTACATTATTAAAAATTTTTTTTTATTGGGGAGTAATTTCCCATTGCACAAAGTACATTAGGTTACTTCTGTAGTTGAATAGGACAGTTGGCTTCTTTTTTCTTTATTTTGTTTTTTTGTCTATCATTAGTACGGTTGCTATGGGGATCTATGTAAGAATTTATGAAGGTGTATTTTCCCTAGCCTTGCTGACTCATATGGCAGGAAACTGTTTAACTCCATAAGACACTGTCACACTGGGCAGTCTCTTTTCTCATACAGCCATACAGCCCCACCAACAGTGTGTGAAACTACAGTTGTTGCAGTCTTCACACACCTGCCTCCCTTCCCATCAGCTCTGTGGGAATGACACACTTGGTCTCTCCTAGAGTCTATGGAATATTAGTAGAATCGCCATTTGCTACACACAACTCTGGTTGAGACAGACGGGAGTGGTCAGAGGGAATTGGTAGCACCGAGGAGCTCTGACTCCACATCCTCCTCATCTCCTTGTCCCTCCCCAAGTTCTGATGATTTTCCTTTATCAGAATTATCACTGTCATTAACATTCTGAAAATTTCTGTTTTGGGACTGAATCCCTGAATCTGGGACAAAGTTAAGCTCTTGTTCCAAGATCAAGAAGGTCCTTGCAAGCAAACAGTATCAAGAAGTGTGCTTCTCTCTCTGTACGCCTTCATCTCTGCCTGTTGGTCTTTCTCAGAAATAATTATACTGAAGTATGCAGCTTTGCTCAGACACCAAGTCTTTTTCCTCATTTGGAATAGACAGAACTGAGTAATGAAAAATATGCTCCAGCATCATAGAACTCGGTCCACTGATGTTAAAGTCTGGTACTAAATGGTGTGCACAACTTTCATCTTCAATCTTGGCTCCTGGGAGCTCTCCAGGGTTCTGCCTCACATTATCTCTGCCGCCAGACACCAGGGTTTCAGGGCTGCATCCAGCCATCATCTCTACATTGTGAACTCTGTTCTGAGGCAAGCTTACATAGTTCCAACCCAAACCCAGATGTCACGACTGTCTGTGTGGTAGCCCTGTCTCCTTTTTTAATCTCTCAGCCAAACTTAGTCAAACTGTTTAATCTCTCAGTCAAACTGCCATAGCCTCTCAGCTTAAGTTCATCTAAAATATGGGAATGAATGTCCTTGGGCCTTGTATAGTGTAGATTCTTAATCTAGATTTGAGAGGGACAATGATTTTGCATTTGATATAGCTCCCAAGTGAGCATGATACCATCAGTCTATCCTGTCTACCAGCAGCCCTGGGTGTCATTTTAAAACAGCCATTTAGTGTTTTCTAGCAGCATGTAGGATAAGCCTAGACTCCTTATTGTGGTAGGAAAGCTCTGTCACCTGCATGTCTACTTCTTACTCTTTCTGCTCCAGACACCTGGATTTTTTACTGCACTTCCAACACCCTCATCATTTCCAACCCTAGGGCTAGTATATACCATTGCTTTGGTCTGGAGCCCCTTCTTTTCAGGATGATTGCTTCCTAGTTCTTCAGAGTGCCACTGAACTTTTCCCTTCTTAGAAATATTCATCTGGAAAGTTGTCATGTGTAGGTTTTAGCAAAGTTCCTAAGCTTTGGGAACTGGCTGGCTACCAGCTACCACCCAGCTTCCCTTGAATCCATGGATAAAAGGCACACACAGAGTTATTAATTTCTTTTTTTCGAGACAAGGTTTCTCAGTATAGCCCTGGCTGTCCTGGAACTCACTCTGTACACCAGGCTGGCCTCTGCCTCCCAAGTGCTGGGAATAAAGGTGTGTGCCACCACCGCCCCGCACAGTTGTTAATTTTCAACTTGCCTTCTTGGCACAATTGCTGGGTGCTACTATCTCCCTCTTGGAAAAGTGTGTCCTTATAAATTTCTTATCTCTGTCTCTCCCACAGGCCCTAAACTTTAGTTGCTAATTACATCCTGGACTGCCCACCTGTAGGAGTGACCACAGGCTGCCACTCTGCCTGAGACCCACATGTCTGGTCAACTTTACTCCATCAGAAGCCTAACAAACTCTGTCTCTCCTTCCTTGCATCTCCCTGCTTGCCTCCAGGGACCCAGAAGTCTCACCTGTACCTTCTGCCAGTAATTGGTTTTCTTTACAGACAGATCAAGAACCAACTGGGGAACAGGACCTTAGCATCAGAACCACTCCCTACAGAAAGTAAGCTCATGAAGGGGGTTCACTTGCTGCTGCAATACACGCTGTTTTCAGGAATGAATGTAATCTACTAATGAGTGTAAAGCATAAATTGCCAGGACATTCTTGACATAGCTTCTGCCAGCTTCCAAACAGATAAACAGATTTTCTTGCTGGTAGATCACTTGTTGATTCCATTACATTCCAAGCAATGACCTATGGCTTCTCAACTGCTTTCTCTATGGGATTTCCTGTTACTTATACATATCACTCCACCTTGAATGTTCTTGTTAAACATTTTAAAACAGTAATTCTCATTTCCCATTACTTTTGAGTAGTTCCCAAGCATTTAGAAGGACTGGATAGATTTATAATCCCATTAATAATTTTGCTCTAGCTTTGCCCATTGCAGTGAAAATTTGTGAAATCTCCCACCAAAAACAGAGGTTTACTTTTCTATCCGTGGAGCATGGGCATGTCTTGATACCTACTTTGGCCAGCAGAATGCACTGGAATTCATAGAATGGATCCTTTTCAGTCTAAGCTTCTAGAGGTCCTGTAGTCGTCACTGATTCAGAACTTTTCCATGAGGATGCTACACTAGAGACCTGTAAGGATGAGGAACCAATGCAGAAGAACCTTCTTGTCCATGGAGACTAATCTTTGACCTGCCTTTTTCATGGTTGGGGTAGAAACCTCTGGCCTCGCTCATGTTTAGTGAATCACTGAAGGACTTTAAGGTTTCTGGAACTACATGCATGGCCATTACTTAGTCCAAGAAGAAGACAAGTGGGAGGGTCTCTGAGGGAAAATGACAGACATAACAGGCAGAGTTGGAGGAGTCCAGAAATGTAGGCCTCCTGAGTTTCCCTTCAGGGCAACAGGAGAATTGCAAATAACACATGTATCCCTCCAGCAATGACTTTCAACCACACATGCTAGAGTTTCTGTCTGGATGCTTACCAGGAAGACAGAGTCCAGGCTTCTTTTTGGGTATGGTCACATAGGCAGGAAGCACTGGCTCATAAAACCAGTTGCTATTGATGTTTCAAACCATTGTACATCTCAGTGTTAGGCCAGGGTGGGCAAACTGGTGCAGCAGGCTTCAGTGCTTCGTGCATGCAGAATAGCCATGCCAGAATATCAGACACACCCCCTACCCCACTAAGCATCCAAATCCTGGCATCTTACATGTGAAAAGGGATGTTAAACATATAATTAAGTTGGAGATTTGAAATGGGAGTTTGTTTTGGATTTTATTGGAAGAGAGAAATTCTGCTGGGGAGTGGTGGCGCACACCTTTAATCCCAGCACTTGGGAGGCAGAGGCAGGCGGATTTCTGAGTTCGAGGCCTGCCTGGTCTACAGAGTGAGTTCCAGGAGAGCCAGGACTACACAGAAAAACCTTGTCTCGGGAAAAAAACAAAACAAAACAAAAACAAAAACGAGAGAAATTCTATGTTTATGATTTTAAAGATAGAAGAGGTGGTCATGAGCCAAGAGAAGACTGCCTCTTCAGGTGTGAAAGAGCAAGGGCATAAATTTTTCTATAGAATCTTAAGAAGAAACTCAATCCTTCTGACCCCTTTTAGATTTTCTTGTTTGTTTGTTTTTTGTTTTTGTTTTTCGAGACAGGGTTTCTCTGTGTAGCCCTGGCTGTCCTGGGCTCGTTTTGTAGACCAGACTGGCCTTGAACTCAGAAATCCGCCTGCCTCTGCCTCCCAAGTGCTGGGATTAAAGGCGTGCGCCACCACCGCCTGGCTCCCCTTTTAGATTTTTGATCCAGAGATGTAAGATATGTGCTGTTCTAAGTTCATGGCAATTTGTTACACCACCAACAAAGAACTAACACAATTAGTGACATTGGAAATGTTCCAGAAGCCAAGTTCATAGCTCCAGACATGGGTCAGTTCTACAAGCAAGTCCTTAGAGAGGAGACCATCAGGTCTGGGATGCAATCCTGTAGCCAGCCAATCACCAAACAGGTGAGAGGAAGCTGCCCAAATCACCACAGATCCCACCCAATCTTCCCACAGCTCACAGCTGTCACAAAAGCACAAATGAGCTAAGCCAAGAGCAGAAGAATAATAACATCACTGTGGGCGATGTTGCCACGGGCAGAAGCAAATGCATAAGCTGCAGGCTTCTGCTGTGATTCTAAAGAGCGATACCTAATGCACGGAGTTCAGAACCTTCAAACAAATACTGGAATGCAGCCCAGTGGTAGAACACCAGCTTGGCACATAGGAAGGCAAGCTTGTGTGTGACCCTGACACCATCAAAGATAATTTAAAAATGAAAAAAAAGGCCAAGACAAAGCAAAGCAGAGAGCCTTGGAGGAGGGATCTGGAACCTTCCTCTTCTGTCTCTCCTCTCCATCATAAGCTCTGTTTTCTTCATGCAGCTGTTTCATGTCATCTAAGCAAGCCCTGCTGTCTACCTAGCTCCAGATAGTCCCTGTATCTGGGATGCATTTCCATCCATAGCCTTGCCTCCTATTTCAGCCGGTAATTGACAGGCATTTGGCACACATTTTTGCGGGCATCCTATTTTCCAATTCTAGTCAGCTGATGCCATTTGGAATTCAGTTAGGATCAGGCAGTGTGTTACTGAAATTAGACAGGCTTATAAGTCATTGCCATCTGTAAGCTCTCAAAAGAACAAATACTTTAGAAAACACTTCCCTCTTAGATGAGAAAGGAGAGCTGCTGATAAAGTCACCCAAGACATTGCTATTCTTTTTTCTGATGTCAGGGGGCGGGTACTGATGGTCTATGAAAGTGTATTTCCTTAGTCCCTTCACTGGGCTGAGTGGCATTTTTACTGGCTGATTACTCCTGTCTTATAGATGTTAAGAGCTAGTCTGGACCAACATTACAGATCTTGATGTATTTCAGTTTTGCCTAAGAGGTAGCTGCAAAATCAGCCGCTGTTCTGGGGGAAAAATGGCAAATCTTGTACAAAATGGTGATTAGATAGTGTTCCCATGGAGTTGTAAAAAGGAAACACAAAACCAACATTTATAGAGTGCTTGTGTGTGCTAAGTCTTAGGCTCAGTCACAGGATGCAGAACAATGTAGAAAGGGTCACTAGAACTTACAGTATACTGTTATAGCTCATACCTAAGAATGATCATAGCTAAAGTCTAGAGGGAAATAATGTCTCTAGTTAAGCAATGATATATAGAGACACTTGAGGGCTTCATAGAGACTGGCATTTCCACCCCAAGAATGTCCCAGCATCCTTTGAATATTGTAATCTGTTTATTTCTAGTTTTGTACTAATATCACATAATAATTCTGGTCAATGAATAGCTGTTGAGTGTTGCATGAATTCCTTTATTTATGGTTGTGACAAAATCATCTTAAGGGAGGAGGGGTTTATTTGGGATCACAGTTTGTGGGAGGGGAGTGAGGGAGCTTGAAGCAGCTGGCTACAATGTATCTGCAGGCAGGAAGTGGGAGTGCGGTAGGGAGGGCTGGTGCTGGGCTCTTTCTTCTGTTTGTTCAGTCTAGAACTTCATTCTATAGACTGGTGGTGCCCACATTTAACATGGACCTTCCTAATGCAATAATCCAATCTAGAAACCCCCCACAGGCACGGCGTAATTAATCTCCTAGGTGACGCTACATTTTGTCAAGTTAACAATCTGTACTATCTATCCTACACACTTGACACCAAGGAAAATATGAAAAACAACAGTAGATTTGAAATTCCATGAGTTACCTGTCCCTTTGATAGACACTTCAATAGTAAAAAAAAAAAAAAAGAGAGAAAATCATAGCACATTTATTTAAGCAATATTGCTCACAACACAGGAGCCCTCAGGATTAAAAGAAAAGATCTGCTGGGTGGTGGTGGCTCACGCCTTTAATCCCAGCACTTGGGAGGCAGGGGCAGGTGGCTTTCTTAGTTCGAGGCCAGCCTGGCCTACAGAGTGAGTTCCAGGACAGCCAGGGCTATACAGAGAAACCCTGTCTCAAAAAAACCAAAAAAAAAAAAAAAAAAAAAAAAAAATCTAGGGAAGATTGTTTGTTTTTATGCTTAGGCTAAATAAATAAATAATGGATAGCTGTTCAGAACTGTGATTAGACAAAGGAAAAAAATAGGATGAGCTCATGTGACAAGCTGAGGGAGAACCCAGCCAGGTCAAGATTCTTTCTGGCCTTTCTGTGCAACCTTCCTTTTTCCTAGATATAGGGCAGAATCTTTCTGAAGTGGTTTATCAGATAAAGAAGGCCAGAGAATTTATTTTTGCACAGAAGGGCAGGGGAGGGCCAGGGCAGGCACGTTCTTCAGCTTTGTGGCTTGCTTAAGAGAAAAGGAGGACTGGAGAGATGGCTCAGAGGTTAAGAGCACATGCTGCTCTTGCAGAGGACCTGAGTTCAATTCCCAGCAACCATATGGTGGCTCATGACCATCTGTAACTCCAATTCCTAAGAATGAAAATAGTTAAAGTCTAGAGGGAAGTAATGTCTCTAGTTCAGCAATGATACATTATTCTGACTTTTGTGGGCATGTGGTACACATACATACCTGCAGGCAAAACACTGGCATACGTAAAATATATTTAAAAACAAAAACCGACAGAGGCAGGTGGATTTCTGAGTTCGAGGCCAGCCTGGTCTACAGAGTGAGTTCTAGGACAACCAGGGCTACACAGAGAAACCCTGTCTCAAACAACAACTACAACAACAACAACAAAACAAAACAAAAAATCGAAGAAGAGGAAGAGGATGGGAAGGAGGAGGAAGAGGAGGAAGAAGAAGATGATGAAGAAAGTTTTAGTTTCTATGACTCAGTTTGTGTGTGACGGGAGAATTCTGCTTTTTGTGACTCCCTTTGGGGACGATTAAGGGACAAGAGGTCACTTCTGAGGCCTTGTCAGTGTTCTTAGGTCTTTTCAGTGACCTCCAGCTAAGAGAACTCAGGGTACGAAGGGTGTTTTCTGAGCCCTGGCATTCGTCTGTGAAGATGGTCTTTTACATTGGTTCTATGATCTATTCTGTCCATGTAATTATTATTCCATCAGCTTCGGCAGCAAGAGCACGAAGGAGCAGGAACCATTTACATACCCTAAGTGATATCTCAGAATTTTGGGCACAAGGTGGGACCTGGCCCTCCCGACCACCTCTTGTGAGAGTTGATTGAAGAAGCTTCAGGAAGAACTATGGCTTCCTCGTTTACTCTTCCCCTTACACGAGCCCTTGAAGCTGGAGTCTGGCTAGCCTGCTTGCTGCAGTCTTTTTCTATGCCTCAGAAGTATAGGGATTCCAGGGCCGAGGCCACACCCACCCGGCTTCTTTCACAAGTGATCTGGAGAGCCAAACACAGAGGCAAGAGCTTTACCCAGTAAGCCATCTCCTCCATCCTTGATTGCTTATGGAATCCTGTGTACAAACTTCTTGACTGCATGAACTGATGACTTACCTCTGAAATCCTAAGTGAAAAATGATGGCCCAGTCAGTGAAGTTTAGGCCATCCAGGGCACTGACAATCATGAAGAAGTGCAGATGATGATGGCCACCTGGCTGCAAAGGAATGAAAGCCCTTAGCTTTCTGGCCTCTCTCCAATCAGTAGAGGTGTGATGATATTGTATTGTAAGATTCTGGCGAGCCTTAATTTACTGGAGACCCCCCAGCCCTCGAATGAACAACTCAGAGCTGGGGAATCGATGCAAAAGCAAGAGGATTTTTTATTGTTTCAGCATGCTGGGGTCGCTTGGCACACAAAAGAGAGAGAACCACCGCACACAGCCCCTTTGGTGAGTTTTAGAGTTTTCAGAGCAGCAGCCATTAGGCACAATGTGATTGGTAGAACAGTGTGATTTTTAAACTGATTGGTCTTTAGGGAATGAGGTGGCAAGGACTTCCCTTGTCTTTAGGTGGCCAACGGTCTCAAAATGTGTCTACACATTTTGTGCTCTGGGCTTCTCCTACCTGCAGGTGGCCGATGGTTGAGCCAACCCCCTTTCCAGAGGGGAGGGGTGCCTATGTGCTCTTTGACCTTTCTCTTCCAGGAGGGGAGGGGTCTGGTGGAATTTTCCAAAGTTCCTGAGCTGACCTCTTCAGTATAAACAGACCTAGTATTTCTCTGTGTTGCAGACCTGGATACTGACAATCTTATTAAATATGGCACATAACAATTGTGCACAATACATAACCCTTGACTGTTGTGTGTAATTTTATAAAACCAGTCTTGCTCCTTGCCTGGTGGTGTGTCCGCCCCCACTATGCTGTGAGATCAACCGCTGCCAACAGCTGTCTCACCCAGCCCCCATGGCTAGCTTTGCCAAATTGCTCCAGTCTTACTCAGCTCAGTCAAACCACCAGCTCTTCCATTTTTCCCATGAACTCTGGGAACTGCACTTCTTCTTCACTGGCCAGTCACCCTGGCTAGCTCTGCCAAACCTCTAACAACCACCCAGGCCGTACCCTTTCTCCTGCCCACCTGAGTCACCGCAGATGGAAAAACACCAGACAGCCTTAATATTTTAAAACCAGCTAGATAACACAACTGCTGGGCGTGGAATCTATTGCTCTAAACTCATCAGCTATCCTATATCAGAATTCCGCTGATGTTGAGGGCTGCCACTGGTTCTAGTTGCTCCCAGGCTTTGCATAGTTCATACTTCTCTAGCCTGCCCAAAAAGACCTTTCTCTATCTCTTTCCCTCCTCTTCCTCCTGGGACCCAGAAATCCCACCTTTTTTCCTTCCCCCAACGATTAGCTTCTGCTGTCTTTATTGACATAATCAAGAAACATTTAGTGAACCAGATTTTAGTATCAGCTCCTCCCCCTACACTTGACAATCATAACAGACAACTTTGTTGCTGGATTATCTGTTTAATATGCCATGTTTTTGTTGTTATTTTGGGATGTATGAATGTTAGCTGGATATCGTTACTGGTTTATGTATCTATTATTCTGTACCGTATCTCAGTTTCAGCTATACTAATTTAAGGAGTTTATTCTCAAACAGGATGCTGTGTCCTGCAGCTTCCTCCTAGCTCGCATTTGATGTTCCTCCTGATGGCAGTAGGGGTCATGAGGAGTGACCAGCATGATTGTTTGGTGTGTGTAAACACAGTCTAGAGAATGCATAATAAGGGAACCGCCATAGTGTATGCCTCCTGGCTGCCTGTCATTAAGTCATGCATGACTCCCTGACAGAATGAGCCCCGGACAGGTCAGGGGAGGGAGCACCAGAACGCAGGAAGGGGAGCGGTTGCCAGCTGCTAGTCTGACAGGAGTTATGGCCTTCTTGGAAGAACACAGCAGCCCACGACCATCTGCCAGAAAGGAAGAGCATTCCCAAGGCACTGGTGCTGCTCCTGCAGCCTCGTCCCCCTCCCTCTCCCAGCGTCTACTAGCACTTCCTTCCACTTGATACCAATTGGAAGGGAATCTGTTTTTACAACCCATATGAGTCAGCCTTCCAAGGCTCACAGTGGGATGAGAAGCTCCCTCATGGAGCTAGGGAGATGCTCAGTGTATCCAAGCACTTGCTGAGTAAGCATGGCAGTATGAGTTCAAATCCTCAGCACCCATGCAAAAGTCAGGCATGGCCACATGTGCCCATAACCCCTGGAGACAGAGACAGGCAGATCCCAGAACTTAGGTTTTGTGAGAGACCCTGTCTCAAGAGACTGAGGTGAATAAGAGTGATAGAGCAGGAAAGTTGACATTGTCTTCTGGCCACACACACTAAGATAGATGATGCTTATGGTGATGATGATGATGACCATGATAATGAACTTCCTGGTAGAGCTGGTGTTCCTAGCTCATCTGCTCCAAATAACCAACAGTCAGGTAGTCTCAGTATGAAGACAGAGCTGTAGATGAGGCAGCTTGACTGTTTCCCATGCAGAGAACATCTGAAATGGGGGTTCTTGGGGTTTCTGTCAAGAAGCAAATAACCACTTCTGATCAGCACCTTAAAAGTGTGTAAACAGCACTTCAAAATCAAGTGAAAGCTGCCAAACGATTTGTTCTCTTAGGCAGTTTATGCTTTCTCTGGTATTATTTACTCAGCAAACAAAGATAACACAGTGATAACATTTGCTTTGCACTGTTCTGAATTCATTGTCTTCTTCATCCAACTGAATCTCAATGATACAATTGAATTAAAGTCTGGTTTATTTTGGGCATGGCAAATAACCTATGAAACGATTTGAAACATTTAAATTTGTTTGTTTTCATTTGCTGAGGACATTGTAACAAAATATCTCACATGGAAATACTTTTAAAAAAAAAACAAAAAACAAAAAACAAAAAAAAAGGATGTTTTCCTATGGTTTTGGAGACCAGAAGTCCAAGATCAAGAGGTGGGCTGCCCCTTCCTCTCTGACGGTCCAGAAAATGATGAGCTCTTTTGGCCAGAGGTAACACCCCTGGCTTGGAGTAGCATGACTCCAATCTGTACACAGCTCTCCTTGTATGCATGTTATCGCATCTTTTATAGAAACTCCAGTCATAGTGAATTATGGTCTGTGATGGCAAATTCATGGACCAGCCTGACTCCATCTTAAGATTAAAAACTGTCTTGTTACAAGTTCATTTCTGTTTTCTGTAGAGTTTGGATTTGAATAGGTCTTGACCCATATTCTGGAATTTGACATGTTCCACACCTTCTATCCTGTCTTCTACCCTGATAAGATGTTCTGCCAAATAACTTTGAAATGTTCTGCCAAGGTCCAATGTAACCCAAAAACCTTGAAAACTCCCTACCATTGCAGTTTGAGGGGGGCTATATCAGCCCCAATTTTTCCTATACTCAATGCTATTTTTCTCAAACCCCACTTTAGGGAGATAGGCCTGTCTGACAGAAAATAAAACTGTGTTTATCTTGACCAAAGAGTATGGGTAATGGCCTTGTCTCAGAGTTTTATTGCTGTGAAGAGACTCCATGACCAAGGCAACTCTTACAAGGACAACATTTAATCAGGGCTGGCTTACAGGTTCAGAGGATCAGTCCATTATCATCATGGCGGGAAGCATGGCAGGGTCCAAGCAGACATGATGCTGGAGGAGCTGAGAGTTCTACATTTTGATCTGCAGGCATCCAGGAGAAGACACTCTTCCAGGTAGCTAAGAGGAAGTTCTCTTAAAGCCCACCTCCACAATGACACATTTCCTCCAACATGGCCATACTTCCTAAAAGTGCCACTCCCTGGGCCAAGCATATAAACCATCACAGGTCTTCACTCTCATTCAGTGAGGCTAACACAGTCTTGATTGTCAACCCCGGGGAAGAGGTCTAGTTGCTATTTTCTCTTTGTATATTTGATTTCCCCAAATCTGTTCAGACAGAGCAATGTAGTTTTTTATTTTTTTAAACAAGTATGTGGTACATGTCTACCATTCTAGACATCAAGAGGCAGAGGCAGGAGGGACACTGTGTGTTCCAGGCTAGCCAGGGCTATGTGATAAGAGGCAGAGGCAGGAGGGACACTGTATGTTCTAGGCTAGCCAGGGCTATATAGTAAGACCTTGTCTCAATCCTGTATTTCTCCCACCACCACCACCACTACACACACACACACACACACACACACACACACACACACTCACAGAAGCTTTGACATAATGAATGTTTCTTGACTCCTCTGATAATGTGAGTTTTCTGATAACAGCACAGGATGTATAAGTTTTGCTTGTCATTACACTTTCTGGTATCTCCACATGATTGTTATACAATTATCATTCACCAATTATTACCTTTCCTGTTTTGTACAAAACAGAGTAATTCCAAAATCTTTGTCTTCAATATCCCTTCCAACTGCTAGATACCTACGGGCCCCTGCCAGCTCCACGTTCCGTAAGTGTCCCTGCATCCAAAGCTAAACAACTCTCAGCCTTGTTCGCTCTTTTCTAGATTGTTCTCACCTCTCTACTGAACCCTGAGTGTCTCTGCTCTGCCTCGGCCTCCTTCTTCAGGCAGTCAGTAGGCCTTTCTAAATCTTCTCCCCAAATATTCCTCATCCCTCTGCTCTAGCTGGCCATGTCCCCACTAGGATCTAGGCTCCGAGCAGGTAGGGATGTTTATCTGTTTGTTCCCTGCAGAAACCCAAGTTCCTAGATTAGATGCCACAGAATGAGGCTTCCAGTTTTTTTTTTTTTGTTTTTTTTCGAGACAGAGTTTCTCTGTGTAGACCTGGCTGTCCTGGATCTAGGCTCCGAGCAGGTAGGGATGTTTATCTGTTTGTTCCCTGCAGAAACCCAAGTTCCTAGATTAGATGCCACAGAATGAGGCTTCCAGTTTTTTGTTTTTTGTTTTTTTTCGAGACAGAGTTTCTCTGTGTAGACCAGGCTGGCTTCGAACTCAGAAATCCACCTGCCTCTGCCTCCCAAGTGGTGGGATTAAAGGCGTGCGCCACCACCGCCGCCCGGCAGAATGAGGCTTCCAAAGCATTTATTGAGTGAGTGAATCCTGCTAATCCTGTCTTTGCAAATACTGTCTACATCACTTATCTCTCTGCACAGCGTAACTCTCAAAAACTCAGAGACTTAAAACAACAGGCTGGCCTCATAAGGATCCTCCTGCTTCTGCTTCTCAGGTTGAGATTAAGAGTGTGGAGTGTGTGCCACCGCACCCAACTTCCTTCTGTTACTTTAAATTGAACTCGTAGATTGTATGTGTCTGAGAAACACGACAAGAATCACAGTGCTTTGGCTTCATTACAGAGCTAAGCTGCCATCATCTCCATCTTAGGGAACTACTTCCTCTGTGCCTGTCTTAGAACCACCTGGGTTTCTTTTTTCTGGTTTTGTTTCTACTCAGGCTGTGAAGCATCATCCTGTAGAGGGAGCTAGAGAGAATCCCAAGATGATAGGGAAAGCAGGTGATGGCGTAAGATACACAAGATGCATTACGTACGATATGTTTCTGTTCACTCTGCTGCAGGATGGCAGGCTGCGGGATGGAGGCGGAATGACAGAGCTTGTTGAAGGACACCATTCTGGGAAGAAGTGGGCAGAGGAGGGACTTTCTCTTCCCTTCGTTCATGGGCCTTGCTCTGGTGGGCAGTTGACAGCTACAATTCTGAACTGGAAGCTCCTAGGATGGCAAAGGATGTTACCCCCTTAAGAACTGAATGTTTGTCTACAACAAAGAGGAAACCAGAAAAGAAGAGATATGGCGACAGGAAAGGGATGCGGGGAGGCAGGTGTCGCGTGATTGAGGAGTGGCGCCCGGAGGCGGGTGTCACGTGGTTGAAGAATGGAGCTTTCTTGCCTTTCCTGATTAAGAAGGGACAGCTAGAATGCTCACACCAGGGCAGAGTTTCAGGAGACTGGGACTTAGGAACTTGATGACCGAGGAAAACAACATGTACCCTGGTAGATGCGGTAGGCTTGGAGATTGCAACCGCCCTGGCTGGTCCACGGGATCTCCCACGGTCGGCTTTGACCTAAAGCCAGGACTTGAGAGTGGGCGTCCAGCGTCTGCTCACAGAACAGATGTTTTTGCTGTAACACTCCACTGAGTCAGTCACAGTGACATCCCCTAAGGGGTAGTGACTCCTGAGTTTGGCTCCCTCAGCAGGAAGTCCATTCTTGGCCTTGCCAGGTCATCCTCTGAAACATCCACAGCCTAAGAGCTCTGCCCCAGAGCAAGGGTCAGTACTCAGGAGGAGAAAGAACACGGCTGGTCTTTCCATGAACCGGACCTGCTCTTTGCTGTGGCTGCCATGTTGTAAATGGATGCCCAGCATCCTGGTAAACTCCCGATCTACTTAAGGGAAACTGCCACCTCCAGTCAACCTTCAGTCTTCATGAGCCATGGGTTATCAGGCAGGACTGGCCCTCCTCCACCGCCCTGGACTCTGTTCTGTGTTTCTATCGGTGGGTCTTCGTCAGACCTCTGAGGACACCTTCCTGTGCTATCTCTGTCTCTGACTTTGTGAGTTTCCTGCCTGATATGTGGGGTAAATGTTAGCTGGATGGAAGATTGAGAGATCCTGCCTTGGGCGAGGTCTAGGTTACGTGCTTATGCTCACGTAGACTGAGAAACAGATTACAAAAGGACAAGGGCTACACGTAGGCTAAAAGCTTCACGTCACACAAGGGTCATCAAAAAATGCCATTTTAATGTTCTAGACATGAATAATTAGAATACCAAACATTCGAGTTTGTCTTCGTCACCTTTCCACAGTTATGGTGACAAGCAGCTTCTCTATCACTGCTTAGACTGGTTGAGCGACCTAGCTAAGCAGGCTGGATTAGTCCAGTGCCCAGGACTCCGCCTCAGCTCTTTCTACCTGAACACAGAGCTTCCTCTTGGCCTTCATACGGATACCATTGACTGGCCCCTGAGATGAATGATTTGTTCACTGGATTTGATGGGGACTGATTTGGGCATTGTCTAAGTGTTGGGGAGACAGAGCTACACAGAGGCTATTCTCTGACTCTGGTGCAAATCAGCCCCACTTGGAGAGTCAGAGGCCCGCCTCGCCCTTCCTTGCTCAGGCCAATCCATTTCTTTCCGTTGGGCTGTGTGAGCTATGATAGTGTAACTCGCACTAGGTGAGTCTTCTTACACAGGAGACAAACACAGCACTATTTATTAACCAGGGCTGATGGCTCAGTAGCAGAGTGCCTTCCTAACATGCATAAGGCCCGGGGTCCCATGCCCAGCACTGGGGAAAATAAAATAAGAATACGTCAACCAGTCGTTAACATTGAACATGGAGATATCTGCAGTTTCGGTATGTTAAGAATTTCTTGCACCTGAATCCTGTGTCTGTGTTCTGCAGAGTCAGAGGTTATGCCCTCAGCCTCCATTACCATAATCCCCTCCAGAAAGGTTTCTCAACTGTTCTCTTTGAGTACGCGTATTCATGTGTGTGTGCACAGGGCTATGTGGTTGCGCGTGCAGCTGTGCGTGTCTGTGGGTGGAGGCCAGAGTCTAACATCAATGTTTTGTCAAGCCGGTCTCCACTTTACTTTTTGAGGCATTATTTCTCACTTGCAATCACCAGTTCAGCTACACTGACTGGCCGGTAAATCAGAGGGATCCTCTCATCTCCATCTCTCCAATGGAGGATTCCAGGCTGTTCCCACGGCTGCTGGGAGATCTGACTCAGGTTTTCATGAATGCAGCATGGCAGGCACTCCGGGTCTCCAGCATTCTCCAACATCCTTCATTGTAAAAGGACGACAGCATCTCCCAAGCAACTTGCCTGCTAATGGCTGGTTTGGCATTACGATTAAGATACTATGCACCAAATGGCTTGACAGTAATTATTGTTTTTTTTTTTTCCCTACCAGAAAGCAAATTTTCTCTCTTTGGAGGGAAGTAATTATTTGAGTTCTTGGGGATTTTGCTTACAGCTTTGTACGCATTGTATGGAGTAAACTACCAGTTTACAGTAGCTCCAAGGACTAGGTTGGAATGTACCCATTTTGTGGATGGGAAAGCTGAGGCTCATGTGACTTAACTGATCTAGGTCAAAGTCAGCATCTGAATCCAGGCCAGTCTGATTTCAGACCCTCACTTTAACCTTAGTAGATTATGTCCCACATGGCAGTGTGCAATGGTGTCACACACGTAATGAGAAGATCAGCAGTTCAGTAGCTGGGTCTGTACATTATGTAAACATGAGCTCTTTCCAGGATGACTGAAGTCCCAGCTTCACGACAGCAGTTGAAAAGAAAGAAATACAGCCAAGCCGTGGGTGGCGGCACACGCTTGTCATTTCAGCAGAGGCAGGCGGACCTCTGAGTTCGAGGCCAGCCTGGTCTACAGAGTGAGTTCCAGGACAGCCAGGGCTGCACAGAGAAACCCTGTCTTAAAAAAAGAGAGAGAGAAAAGGAAAGAAAAAAGAAAAGAAAAGAAAGAAATCCATAATCCCACCGTCTGTCGGCAAGGCTGGCGTGGGGCAGGGTCTTCTCTGCCGTACCAGGCCCTGAAGTCTCCACGCTGCTCTGTTGACACTAATGCTTACGGCTGCTTGCCCATCAACCAGGTCCTCCTTTCCTCTTGTATTTTTTTTTTATCCAAACAGAAAACATAACACAGTTACAGAAGTGATGTATCTTTATGTTTCTAAAAACTCAGCCCGGTGGCTGACAGCTCATTCAAGTCAAGTCTAAGTCAAGTGTCCAAGGCCCAGATCCCACCACTGACAGAGCAAACCGACTCCTGAAAGCTGTCCTCTAACCTCCACATGCCCACTGTGACATGGATGTTTTGACTCAAACATGACCTCATGCACACACACTGATGGTGATGATGGTATCAATTATTAACAATTAATAGAATAGCAATTATTATTATAACTCTCAATGTAATTTGATTCTAGGCCTTTTGGGGAAACAAAGAAAAAAAGAAAAATAAGTAAAAACTCAAAATTTGAGCTCAACCCATCAGGATAACTACTGTTCACTCCTTACAGCACCCATCGGGATATTAGGTCATGTGAAAACAGCTCACAAGTGACAGCTAGTTTCCAGTGTCCTCCCAGGAACCCAGGCTGCAAGCTGTGGCCACCACTTAACCTTCTCAGGCTGTGTGCCCAGCGCCTGGCACTCCTGCCACACTCCCAGGGCCTTCATCTGAGGCAAAGTGGAGTAAGATGGCAAAATGCCACCAAGATGACGACACAAGACCTTGTAACTTTCTGGTGACAGAGTGTGGGAACTCAAACATCTTGCCAGACTTGTGGCCTTAGTGTAGCTTTGGGTCCTTTGTCTAGAAATGGTGACTTGGATGTTGTGTTCCTCACAGTTTTACTGCTGTGAACAGACATCATTCTTATAAAGGACAACATTAAATGGGGCTGGCTTACAGGTTCAGAGATTCAGTCCATTGTCATCAAGGTGGGAGCATGGCAGCATGCAGGCAGGCATGGTGCAGAGAAGCTGAGGGTCCCACCTCTTGTTCCAAAGGCAGCTAGATGAAAACTGGCTTCTAGGCAGCTAGGATGAGAATCTTAAAGCCCACGCCCACAGTGACACACTTCCTCCACAAGGTCACACCTCCAAATAGTGCTATTCCCTGGGCCAAGCACATACAAACCATCACAGATTTGAAATATGGAAGCTGGTTGCTAACTAATTGGATCATAAGGACTCTGACTCAATCCACAGATAACATTCATAATCCGATGGCATCATTGCAAGGTGATGGAGACTAAGAGGTAGGCCCCTGGAAATCCATTCATGTGTGAACGCTTTATCTTTCTCTCTGCTTCTTGCTGTCACGAAGTGAGCGGTCTTCTATTTATTGCCGTGATGGTTTGCCTAGCCTTAGGCCAAAGCAGTCTTGGACAGAATCTTTCAAACCGTGAACTGGAATAAATCACTTCTCCCTTAAGTTCTTGACTTTAGGTCTTTTGTCATGGTGACCAAAACAATGAGCTATTCTTGTAGTAAACTCTTAGTCTATGCTGCGCACAGATAGTGTTCAAAAGCACACTAATCAAAAACAGGGGTTAGAGAGATGGCTCAGTGGTTAAGGGAACTAGCTATTCTTCCAGAGGACCTGGGTTCAATTCCCGACACCCACACGGCAGCTCTCAACTCTCTGTAACTCCAGTGCCAGGGGATCTGATTCCCTCAGACAGACATACGTGCAGGCAAAACCAATGCACACAAAATAAGAATAAATAAATAATCTTAACAAGAAAAAGAACCAAGTCTGCTGTGAGATGTGCCATGCATCCTCCCTGGGCGGTCTTGCATCCTCTGTCTTGTCTTGCATCCTGTCTGTTTAGCATTGCATAAACAATTGACTTGGCTCTTCTGTCTTCTGGGGAGACGGGACAGCACCTGTGGTGGTTTGAATATGCTTGACCCATGGGAAGTGGCACAATTAGGAGGTGTGGCTTGTTGGAATAGGTGTGGCCTTATTGGAGGAAGTGTGTTACTGTGTAGGTCCCAGCTTTGAGGTCTCCTAGTGCTCAGGCTCCACCTACTGTGGAAGAGAGAGTCCTCTTAGCTGCCTTCGGATCAAGATATAGAACTCTCCTTCCTACACCGAGTCTGCCTGGACACTGCCATGCTTCCTGCCATGATGATAATGGACTGAACCTCTGAAACTGTAAGTCAGCCCCGATTAAATGTTGTCCTTTATAAGAGTTGTCTTGGTCATGGTGTCTCTTCACAGCAATGAAACCCTAACTAAGACAGCAGCCCTGTAGTACTCCCTGGAGTCTGTGGGGCTCCCACCACTGCCTCTACCTACAATTCCCAGATGCCTCATTGCATGTCCTTAGGCATCACCTGCTCTTGCTTTTGTCATCTGTATTTCCTGAGAGGGACCATGGGTATTCCTCAGTCCTCACTTCACTTCAACGCCTGCCAGGTTATTATGCTAAACACGGAGAGCTGCTGGTTTTAAGAAAAGATGAAAATGTTGGGTTCACACTGAGTTACCATGAGAAACATCTACTTTCACCAAAGTAAAAGGTAAAAGAACATTCTTAATCTGTTTCAAGTTATTCAGTTATGAAAGTAGACTCAATCAAAGGTTTGCTGGCCAATCAGAGATCACAGTTTGGAATAAAACCTTCCCCAGTGTATACTCCATGGGATTGGTCTTCTGAGAATGTTAGTAGGAGTTAACACCATGTTGGAAGTAATCCTTTGTTAATAAAGTGTAGGGCAAGGTGGGTCACACACAGTTCCCATCTCTGGGCCTCTCAGAGCCTGCCAAACCTGTGCTGCAGACCTCTCAGGGCATGGGATAATTTCTAAGTTGATGTTCAAGCTCCCAGATTCATATCCTTCTAAACATGCTTTGAAAAACAAGTATAAATCCCTGGGGGATGGGGTTGAACTACACTTCCTAATTATTCTAGAAAGACAACTGTGGAAGTAACTCACTGGAAAATGCCAGAGAATTCCTTCTTTCTGTGGTCATATGTGAGGAATTTAAGAGGCCAAGGACTGAAAGCTTTGGAGACAAAGTGGCATTTATACAGAGTCCTCTGGCCTGACCACATGTCATAGGTATACATAACGTGTGTCCTAAAGAGAGTAGGTCACAGCCTGGCATGCTAGCAGTATTGTAATCCAGTTTTCTCTCCCTAGCAGCTGTGTCCCCAATCCTACCCTGTCCACCTGCCTAGCATCCCTTCCTTTACCTCCTTCTGCCCCGAAGCATCACAGATGTCTTGCCTGCCTCACACAATGGGCTTCACCTAGTGGTTCACCCGTTGTTATCGACATAAGTGTGGCATTGTCCTGTAGCCTGCTCCGTCACGGCCTTGGACAGGTTGGGCAGCCCAAGACCTTCCCTTCCCTCCTCCCAATTTCCTCCTGCAGACCCTGCAGAGCCTGTGGGCAGGCCGGCTGGGCTCCCCACACCCACTTCTGTCCTGTTGCCTTAGCAATGAGACTGAGAAAATTGGGTTTCCCGGTATCCAAGGTTACCCTGTTCAGACAGCTGCTGCATGCTACCAATACATATGGATCCAGTTGGTGAACCGGAGGTTTTAATTGTATACAGGTGGCATTCCTGATCTGGGTCTGCACATGAGACTCCTCTTTTCATTAGTAACCAGAGCTCAGAGTGCAAAAAAAAAAAACATTGGGTTCCCTTTTCATGTTTGATGGTACCTCCTGGGAGCAATGGAAACAGCCCCTCTTCCTCCCTGGGGTCATGGAAATAGGCTGTGTATGCAGGGCAGAGGGAGATGGGTAGAGATGGGTGGACAGATGCTTGGGTTTGTCTCCGTAGATGGACTTGCACGGCAGGAGGAGGCTTCTTTGTATCTTAGAGTTACAAACCTGGGTGGCCCTTTCTGGATCAGCTCTCAGCCCAGCTTAGTCACACAGGCTCATTAGGCCATGAATGTCAAATCGCACAGGTGTCTCATGCGATCCTACCAAAGCCGGAGGAACAGAAAGGTGTTCAAGGGGCCTAAGTGAGGGATGGAGGGTGCTAGGCAGCCATCCAGTGGAACACAGTCCTGCTCAAGGCAAGTGAGCTCTTACGGGAGGGAGGTTTTATGTCTTTTCCTTGTGTTTGCTCAGAGAAGTTAAAATGATCCCATTAGCTTCAAACCCGTTTTCAGTGAAAGGTTCAAGGTTATCATGACAACATTTTCCAAGCAAAAAGCCAGTGGTCTGACCAAAGACTCTTTGAAATACAAAGAAACACAAAGCTATAAGTAAGTGCTATTTCCATCTATTACACTTACCCATGCAGTACTGGGCAGGGGATTTGGGGCTCGGATTGGACATGCCACACTGCAGTTTTGGAAGTAGAGGACAGCTTGCTGGTGCCAGTTCTCACCTTCCACAGTCTAGTGGCAAGTGTCTTTACTCAGTGAGCCATTTTGCTGCCCTCCTCCAGATATATCTCCTGCTAATATATCAATTTGATGATTTTATACAAAATAAATATAAAATAACCTCCTACTCCGTCATGTGTTCAGTCAATTGTCATCAGCAGGAAGAATAGGATTACTGATGGGACCCACACTCTCCCAGGCGGTTCAACACGTGAGGGACACCCAGGGGTAGATACCATGTGAGGGATTCCATGGAACACACCAGGAGCGCGTGAGGGATTCCATGGGGGTAGATTCCCACTTTTATTAACATGCTCTTTTCTTTCAAAAAACTCAGGTGAGGAGAGATGGCTCAGCAGTTAAGAGCACTGACTGCTCTTCTGAAGGTCCTGAGTTCAAATCCCAGCAACCACATGATGGCTCACAACCATCCGTAATGAGACCTGATGCCCTCTTCTGGTGTGTCTGAAGACAGCTACAGTGTACTTACATATAATAATAAAAACCTCAAGTGATATTTTTACTAATCCTTTTGTGAGTATTGATACCAATGTTAATAGAAATTGATCATGAAACCAGGCTTCTAAGAAACATAACAGAACAAATATTAAGAGATCCGATTATTAAGTTCAGATTAGTAAATTCATAACATCATACAGTTCCTACTTCAAGAAGTGTGATCTTCGATTTGTGAGTCATGATCCATTAAAGTTTTATTTATTTTATGCATATGCGTGTTTTCTCTATGTGAATGTCTAAGCACCATGTGTATGCAGTGCCCGTAAGGGCCAGAAGAGGGCGCCAGCTCACTTGGCACTTGAGCTCCCTCATGATGGCTGACAACTGTCTACATTTCCTGTTTCAGGCCTTCAAAAGCATGCATGAAGGTGCTGGAAACTAATTTTGGGGTCCTCTGGAAGAGCAGCAATGGCACTTAACCACTGAGCCACCTCTCTAGGCCCCGTGATCTATTTTCTAAAGGAAATTTTATCCTACTTTCCAGGATTTAATAAGCATTTGGGTCTGTAGATTCTGGAATTTTAGAGACTGAGACTGAATTCTTTGTCTACACTTATCTTAAAAAGACACATGATATCAGTGTGCCAAGAGCTTTGTTTTAGGGGAATCAGAAGTGGCAAATATTAGTAGTAATTTGATTAAGCTGCTCTGAAAATTTGGGCAGCATGGCAGCTGTACCATCCTGTAGGCTTTTAAGTTAATAAAATTTAATTGTGCAATTTGCATTTTTATATCACTTATAAAATTCTAAATGCAAATACAAGAACACCTTCCTGTTACTCAAATTGTCTCGTTTGTGGAGACAGCCGATCCTCAGACAGTACCAAGCCCTTTTAAGTTGCTTTTGTTTGTTTGTTTGTTTTTGTTTTTTCAAGACAGGGTTTCTCTGTGTAGCCCTGGCTGTCCTGGAACTCACTCTGTAGACCAGGCTGGCCTCGAACTCAGAAATCCACCTGCTTCTGCCTCCCAAGTGCTGGGATTAAAGGCGTGTGCCACCACCGCCCGGCACTTTTTTTCTCTTTATTTACAACAGCAACAAAATTAAGCACGCATCCCACCCCACTTTGTTTAAAGGAAAACCAGATGTAGTAGTGCACATCTGTAATGCTGGCCCTTGGGATCTGGAGGCAGGAGAAGCAGGAGCTCAAGTCCTCCTCAGCTGCAGTGTGAGGCCTGTCTGAACTACATGGAATGTTGTCTCTAAAACCAAAGGAAAAGAAGCCAAGGGAAGAAGAATATATATTGTAGAGTGTGTGTGTGTGTGTGTGTGTGTGTGTGTGTGTGTGTGTGAAGAAATCCTCTTAAGACTTGATTAAATGCTATGTAGATTTGTAACACTCAGACTTGAGCCAAGTGTGACAACTCAAACCTGTAATCCTGGCACTTGGAAGTTGAGGAGGATGGCATTAAGATCCAGGCCTCCTGGGCTTCAGAGTAAGATTCTGTCTCAACAAAACAAAAATTTAAAACAAACGAAAGCAACACAGAACAAACATCAAAGGAAACACCTGCACATGGTAGGTCACATGGATGCTTGTCCACATGGTAGGTCACATGGATGCTTGTCCACATGGTAGGCCACATGGATGCTTGTCCACATGGTAGGCCACATGGATGCTTGTCCACATGGTAGGTCACATGGATTCTTGTCCACATGGTAGGCCACATGGATGCTTGTCCACATGGTAGGCC
>JADRCD010230152.1:0-24670 GCA_019843815.1 Montemys delectorum
TGCAACTTTAAAAATCAGTAGTTAATATATTAATTGTGAGATTGCTTGATTCCCTTGTATTAAATGTGCACGTTGTATAGGCGAGGTGTTTATAAATAAATACGATTTTCAGTTGACTTTTTTATGGTGCCGTAATGACGGCCCGATCCTCATTTGTGTGTTAAACGTGTGCTTTAACAAAATTATACATTCCCCATTGTAATGTAAGTGGCTGGGCTTGCAGCTCCCATCTAATCTCCCAGAATCGCGTTTCTGCAGTCCTAAGACTCTTTGCTTAATCACTCCAATAAAAAGAGTAGATTCTTTTGTAATGCTATTTGTAAGCAGTAAACAGAATTGAGAGCGCAGTATTGCTGTTGAGCGCATTTAACGCCGGGTTTTAATTTGGTGTGTAATTATTCATTTGGTAGGCGCTTCCCACCCCCCTTCAGATTCCCTTTCCCCTGCTCTGAAGAAAGTTGGTGAGTCTGAAAAACAGGGTTTCCGTGTATCCGATGTAAGCCGGAGTTTGATGCAGTTGTTATGCAGAGAACATTTGTTTTAATCTGCTAAAGACAGGAGGTCACATTAACGAGTAATACAGACACATAAAAATGTGATTACGGCTTCTAAACAGAACGCAGTAGGCTCCTAGTTAACACAATGAGATTTCTAGGAAGTGATGCATACGTTCCTCAAAAATGACACATTTCTCACGTTCTATTCCAATTAAACTACTCAGGCAGCTAACAGCGATGAGCGCAAAACACGGGGATAAAATGAGGGTTTTCTTCTTGTAACTGTATCTCTGTGAAAGTATATTTTTATGAGAAGCCGTTAATATTAAGCTATTATTTTTCAACTGCCCTGGAAGGGATGTCTTGAGCCTTTCTTGTCGCTAAAGAGCCTCCCCCTTTGTCTCTCGGGTTTGCTAATAGGAACAGAGAACCGCTCGGCTGGGTACCGCCTCCACCCCGGTCCTTGGAATGGGAGAGAAAAAAAAAAAAAACAGGCGGGGGAGGGAGGGGGTCTGTGTGTGTCCCTAGTGTCAGCGGGGCTGCCCAGAGGCCTGCATTCGTAGGGCTCCGGCCCTGGGAGATCCATCCGCTCCCCCGCGGCGCCCGCTGAAGCTGGGGAAGCGGAGCTTGCTCGCACTCGCGCTCCGCGAACACGCGGGGAGCGCTCTGATCGCGCGTCCCAGGCGTGGCGCTTCAGCTCCAGGCCGCGGGGGCGGGGAGGGGGCGTCACTGGGCAACACCGGGATGAGGGTGGCGGAGGGGTCTCGCAAAGCCTGCAGAGCCCCGGCTGGAGGGTCTGGGGTGCGAGGGTCCAGCCCACCCTCCCGTGGTCCCGATCTGCGAGGTGGGGTGTTCCAGCTGCGCCCAGGCCTCGGGAGCAGGGTGTTAGAAAGACAAAAGGAGGCGACGCTCGCGCCTGCAGAGGAGGACAGCGAGCTTCGCGCTGGGGTTGGGGAAGAGCTCGGAGCACAGCGGCGGAGCCACCCTAAACCGAAATGCGATTTGAAGTCCTAATGAACTTGATTGCGTGAACATTTATAATCCCCCATGGCCCTAAATGAAATCAGATATAATCAGAAGATACGGGGAAGGGAGTGTTTACAGCCGACGCCGGGCGGCCGCGGGACGGGGAGATGCGGCCCCGGTATTGATGTCGAAAATGATGGATAACGCGGGAATGGCAAATATACTATTTGTCTAATGGCTCGGCAATTAAATTCCCCTGTAAATGACCCATGCCTCATTTCATCCTAATCTATGGAATTTTGATTGAATTCGTCAGCTCTAATTGAAAAATACTGCACTTTAATGCCTGCATTGCAGTTTCGGGACGAGAGTGGTTTTAATGAGACGGTGCCCCTCTGACCCGGGAATATTCCAGACTTTTATTCGGAATTTAAAGCCAGAAGATTGCTCAACTGAGCCCTGTGATTTCCTCTCTGCTATCCACGTCCATCCATCTCCAGACGCGATTTAATAAACGTACTTGAGGATAAATGTGTCCCCGACCCTCACTTGCCTGGTGGCACCCAGTGCGGGAGGCGCCCTCTCCTCGGGGCCTGCTGGTCAGGTCCTGAGGCCTCACTGGAAGAACAGGAGGAAGAGAGCTGCCCTTCCCCCAGGCACCCCAACCAGGCACAGCGCCTTCTTGAGACCAAACCCAGGTGCCCTACCTGGAGGAGGAGGGCCTACTGCTAGCGACACCCCCCTCCCTTCTCAGAGACAGACTAGGCCCCAAAGCGCTTTATATGCAAATGGCGAGGCAAAGCCATCCTTGAAAAATTAGCTACTTGCTGAAGCATATTTACTAGATTGAAATGAGTTAAAGAGAAACATTTTAGGTCGTGTAAACGAGATAATTGAGCCGCATTAAAACTGGGATGTTTGCTCCTTCTCCCCCCACAAAAAAAGGAAGAGAGAAAGAAAGAAAGAAAGAAAGAAAGAGAGAGAGAGAGAGAGAGAAAGGAAAGAAAATAAGAAAGCAGAAAGAAAAAGAAAAGAAAAGAAGAAAGCCTAGAGGAGGAGAACAGAGGTAAATAAATGTTCCGGTGGAAATGAAGTGTGTGCTGTTCAGAGACTGGAGTACACAGTATTGGGAGCCTAGCCCGGCCTTGGCTGGAGCCCTCCTCTCCTCGACTCCCTGAGAGTTGATTCCCACCGCGGCTGGCAGGGGGCGCAGTGGAGTCAGGGTCACGTGACCACACACACACACACACACACACACACACACACACACACACACACAGAAACACAGAGACACGCACACAGACACATACTGAGAGACACATACAGACGCATGCGCGCGCGCACACACACACACACACACACACACAGACACACACACAGACACACACACACATGCACACGCACACAGACACACACATACAGACACAAACACACACACAGACACACACATACAGACAGACACACAGACACACACACACACAGACACACACACACACACACACACGCACACACGGCAGGGAAATGGGCGAGGTCAACTCGGTCCTTCCAAAGTCCCCCGGCCCCGCCCCTCACCTCACTCGCCCCGCCCCCCTCCTCGGGCATTCAGAAGAGGGTGGCACTGAGGTGGTGGCGCTGGGGAGACGCAGTGTGGAGCACAGCAGGAGTCCAAAGAGCACGGGGTGCCGGTCCCCTGCCCCAAGACGGCTGTGTTTGAGGTTTAGCACCCCGAGAGTTTGTCGATCTGTTATTTTAAGCGAACGAGACAGGATCGAGACGCCATCTCCCCCGGAAAGGCAGTGATGAGGCTAAACTTAAGGACGAGAGCGGACAGCAGGGGCCGCTCCCGGGGCTGCAAAGACCTCTGCGCCTGAGCCTCCATCCCAGGACCAGCCTGCCCGGGGGCGGAGCTTCGGGGCTTCTCCCCACCCACTCACCCATCCACCCATCCCCGCCCCGGAGGCGTCATGGGGGGGGAGGTTAAATACCGAGCTGTTTGCCGGGCCATTTGGTGGCCTGGGAGACGTCTTTTAAGGCCTTGCCCTCGCACTCACTAGAGGCGCACCCAGCACTCGGTAAAACCCGGCCTAGACGTGGGACTCGCCATAAGCTGTGCTCACTAGCAGCCACGGTGGACAGATGCGGTGCAGATGCAGTACAGCACACAGGACAAACTGACCCAACGACTGTACTCCTTATCCCCGCTTAGGGACGTGGTGAGGCCACTAGTGAGAGAGCGAGCTGGAAGGCTGGCCCCATTACACAGCTGGAGCCGCCCAGGCTGGTGGAGGCCGGCTGCTCATCCACGATGCACAGGCCCAGAGGGCAGAAGTTTCCTACCAAGCTGCTTCCAGGACCTGCTCAGAAGAACCTTCACGGAGTTTACAGGAAGTCCGAACAGCACGTCTGCAATCTGGCCTCTCTCTTACACCCTGTGCAAGCACGGAGGTTTGTGATACAGGCTTCCCTTATGGCCTAGTCATTTTAAATAAAAAGAAATTGAGACTATTTTTTTTCTTACTCAACTCTAGACATAAATAAAACCGACGCCTCTGACTTTGCGGTACAAGAAGGTCTTTCCCGGGTCCTTGTGGTTCCTGGAACCACAAAACCCCAGCAGCTCTAGCCAAATGCCATTGCTTATGTGGTCCATAGGGGGCGCTCTGCACGTCCAGGGGATTTGCCACCAAGTGTTTCCGAATGTTGTGAAGCTTTAAATAAAACACTGGCTGAGTCCAGTAAGGTGTCTGCAGCCAAAATAGGTGACCCGACTTCGATTCCCAGGACCAATAGGAAGAGGACCAATTCCCCACAAGGAGTCATCTAACCTCTATACTCCAAATAAACAAACAAACAAATGTAAAAGTAACTGCTCACTAATTCACTAAAATCTACAATATATGTTTGTGCCCTGTTTGTAGATATGAAATACCTCAAGATGATTGAAACTAAAATATCTAATGTGGGGTAAGAGAGAGAGCTCACTGGTTGAGATCACTGGCTGCTCTTCCAGAAGACCCGGGTTCAATTCCCAGGACCCACAAGTTGGGTTACTCCAGTTCCATGTGATATGACACCCTCTTCTGGCCTCTGAGAGTACCAGGCACTCTCTAGGGGAACAGAAATCCTCGCAGGCAAAACAGCCATGTGCATAAAATAAAATACAAATAAATAAAATATAGATGAGAAAATAGGCTTACACGATAAATTGTTTAGCTCGCTCTCTATAAAAATGTAATGCCCAAAGAGTTTTACAATATATTGAATTGTCTGTTTGGCACTTGGTTTTTTGTTTGTTTGTTTGTTTGTTTGTTTGTTGGTGTGTGTGTGTGTGTGTGTGTGTGTGTGTGAAGTTGAATTTAAGTCTCTCTCATCTTAAGATTTCTGATTATTCCTTGGTGTGCTGTGGCCTAAGGAGTTTCCTTAGGGTGGTGGTGGGGGGCAGTTATAATAGTCAAGCTATCACAGAAACCAATTCTGAAACACTCAGATTCTATAAATAAATAAATAAATAAATAAATAATAAATCAGAAGCAGGCATGGAGTACAAAGAGGAAGTGCGAAGCCTCTGAGGTGGAAGAAACATCAAACCTGGTCACATGGTAGCCAGCCACCATTGGGGCCCATGTCCTCTCCTTCACGTTCAGTCTCAAATGTCTGGAAACAGAAGGTTTGCACAGACAGGGTCAGGCTGCTTCGCTTCTGGCTCTGATTCGCTTCCCCAGCCAAGACTAGTTTGGCCCCTTTGCTGAGAAGGAGGAGGAGGGCAGGAGGCAGGGGCTTCCACAGACCCCTGTAAAGTTCTCCATCGCTGCCAGACTGTGAGTCTACATTGCTGCTGGGCCTCTAACACCACCACAGACCCCAGAAGGAGCCACGTGCTGCATTGAGCAGTTGCCTGCCTTGGTATCCCGGTATAGGTTGTAAAGGCACTGTGAGGAGAAATGACTGTCCACATAATAACGTCCACTAAATACTAGATGGCAAACTTTGACTCTTTAAGAGAAAATACCACACCCTCATCTCTCTCTCTGTGTGTCTCTCTGTCTGTCTCTCTCTTACATACACACACACACACACACACACAGAGAGAGAGAGAGAGAGAGAGAGAGAGAGAGAGAGAGAGAGAGAGAGAGAGAGAGAAGACAGAGACAGAGACAGAGACAGAGAGGATAGTAAACACACAAGTGCTCCTAGGAAGGAGTGTGTGCGGGGACCAGTTCTGAGGTTATCCATCTTCTCCTGGTTACAACTATAGGAACTGCCCCCCTCGTCCCCTCCACTTCTCATGTGCTCTGCTCCCCTCTAGTAAGTTGCCCCCAGCTAAACAATCTCTGGGATTCTAGGATCTGGACTCTGGTCTCTTTTGGCTTCTTCTATCCCTGAAATTTGAGAAATGAAGACCACACTCCTAGGACCATGGGATTGCCTGGAGTGGCATGGGGAGGGGAGTGTGGAGTCCTCAGCATGGGTGTGGGAGCCTCAGCATGGGGGGTGGAACCCTCAGTATGGAGGCGGGGAGGGGGGGGTTAGAGCCCTCAGCATTTGTTCCACCAGAGAAAAACTCAAAGCTTCTATGCTTCGAAACCAAGGAATCACCAAACCCAATGCTTTCTGCCCTCCGTTGCTAGCAAAAGGGAACCCTGCACTGGAGCAATTTCAGATGTCAGAACAGGAACTTGACCTTCTTGAGCTTTAACCTCCATCTCCTCAGGCTAGTGACTGCTTTTGCTGGTCTCAGTCCTCCACTCCTGGGGCCTTCAGAGAGCTGAGGCCTTCCTCAGTAGAGGGTATGGCTTGATCCCTTGAGACACCACGGGCCTTTGCCTGCCTTGTGAAGCTGGACCTCATGAGGGGGTCCAATAATCTAAAGGCAGCCACCTTGAGCTAACCCTTGTTTCTGGTACGCGCTCTTGGTAGCTTTAGAGGTGCCTGCAACAGTAAAGATCTGCCCTGGAGGCTTCGAACACCGCCCCCACCCCCAGAGGGCTCAGAAGGAGCATGAATGAGCATCCTTACTCTCTGGTTCTTCATAGCGGGTGCTCTGCTTTAAAGCACAGCGGTCCTCCGAAACAGGCTAACACTCATCCCCCTTCCCCATCTCTGATTAGTATATGGCCAGTTATGTCCAGCTCAAGTCCATCACTATATTCTGACCGCTTCCCTACTAGAGCTGACCCCAGCTCCGCAGGAGGGCTGCCAGGATGGCGATAACCCAGGCTAAGCACCCTCTCGCTCTCACCTAAGATGACAGGTTCTCTGAAAAACTTCGTTTGTCTTTCCTTGTTTGGTTTTGAAATTTTCTGCAGCTCTCTTCCTGCCTCAGACTCCCGAGGGCTGGGGTTTCAGGTCTGGCTTCTCGGACGAGTGTGCTGAAGTGATAACTGTCCTTGGGGACTTGAATAGACTGACTGAGGTCACTGGGCCTGCTTGGCTCAATGTCAGATCTGCCAAACCTGAAATTTTCCCGTTCGGAGAAACAGAGGCCATGCATTCCTTCTTTTCCTTCAGCTTTGTCAACCTCTATCCACACACACACATCATGTCACTCTCTCTGGCGACATCCTTTCTGGGTCGCAGTTTCTTATCCAGAGATACTAACCAGGTGGAATGTTGCCTTTGCTTTGCATTATTTCTCAAGGACGGAGAGAAACAGCAACCACTGTTGCTTATTGCCACTGCAGAAGTTCAAGGGCAGGGTGCCCCATGTGGGCAACTGCGAATCTAATGCCTTCTTGCTAGAGGTTTCCAAATGATACTCTTGGGGGCAAAGCAGGTTGGCCAGGGGTGGGGGCAGGGTGGGAGGGTGTCCTGGCGACCTTTGGTTTGTGGGGGAGGGGACCCTCAGGACTTAGGCTCTGGAAAAGATGTACTTAGGTCCTTGGTTGGCCCTCAGCCGCAGAGATTGTTTTCTGCGTCTCCTCTGGAGAACTGGAATCTCGCGCGGGGGTGGGGCCGGGGCATAGCAGATTCCTAGCCGGATCTTGCTAACAGAGCAGCTCTTACTAGAGCCTGCCTTGGATGCCAGTTATGTCCAGCTCAAGTCCATCACTATATTCTGACCTACTAGAGCTGACCCCAGCTCCGCAGGAGGGCTGCCAGGATGGTGATAACCCAGGCTAAGCACCCTCTCACCTCTCGATGCCCTTTGCACTTCCCGGCTGCCCTTCACTAGGCCCCCGGATTAGCATTTCTGTGAAGTCCTACAAACAATGCCTGCTGTGCTAGAGATGAAAGCCTGGCTCCCGGTAGCTGGGGGGGGGGTGTTTGAAGTTCCGATAGGTGGGGCTCAGAGAGCAGATGGGAGATAAAGCCAGGTGAGAAGAGCCCCCCTGCTGGCCAGTGCCTTTCTCCCAAGCAACCTCCGCTCTTCGCGGGCTCCCTGGAAAGCCTACACCCACTTAATCTCCGCCCCTGGGCAAAAGTCCACTGCCAGGCCTTTGCCTCGCGCTGCCTCTTCCCTGGCTGTGAGTCCGGGGGCAATTCGAACATTTGCCTCTCTTTGCGAGCTGAGTGCTTCCTGGGAGCTGCGCAGTGAGCAAAGACTCCCGGACTCCAGGACAAACGCTGTGAGCTACTGTTTCCCGGGGTCACAGTCCAAGCCGTTTAGGAACAAAGGGAGAAAAAACTGGAACCCCACTTTAAGTCTTTGCACTCCGGGGCCCCCACCAGGGAAATTTAGCCTCGAGTGAAGAGCGGGTAAGCTACGGATTCAAAGCGCGTCAAGTAGCCGGGGTACATCGTCCAACCCTCAGCTGAGAGATTCCAAAAGCATACAAGATAGCCAAGGTCAGCAGAGCCCACGAGGGCTAGCCTCGCGCACCACCCCTGTGTGGCCCGCTCGGCCTGTCCCTCTGCGGTCCGTAGAGCAGCACAGATGTGAAGGTCACAGTTCTCAGCCTTGGAGACCACTTTTTTTTTTTTTTTACAGCTCCCAGAACATTAATTAATTAACTAATTAATTAATAATTTTTAAAACCGAGGAAAATAAAAGCCCCTCCCCTTCACATTTCTGGATAGCAGTGGGCTTGTCGCAGCTACTTTGAGGATGGGGACAAAAACAAAGTTTTCTACATAAGAATGTCGCAGCACACACTGTCCCGGGAAGTTGTTTCTTCTTCGGGCACTTTAGAAAACCCCCTGTCCTGCTTTCTGCATGGTCAAGGAGCAGAATAAAGAAAGCAAAGACTTTTATTTTATACACCACTTGATCTTTGCTTGGGAAACTCTATTAATTGAATGGGCTTGCCGTTTTCGCCAGATCCCCTTTATCATTATTTATGGGCTTTAAATTGTTTAAAGTTCCCTTGACGTTCAATTTACAAGTTTGGGGACTTTTTTTGTTCTGCCTTTTGTCCTGGAGAAAGACGTCGTGTTGGAAGCTCTTTGAAAAGCCAAACTTGAGAGGCTGGCGGTGAAAGGGAAGCGGGCAAGATCCCTTTTAATTCCGTCCTGTTGCTGAATGGCTCTTTTACATAATTGCAGGAGCTATTTCAAAGCCAGCCAAGGCCTGACTTCACTTAGAACCACATGGAGTCTATTTTGGGCTTTCAGATTTAAAAAAAAAAAAAAAAAAAAAAAAAAGCTGAATAAAATAGTTTAAAAAGATGAGGCTTCAATGCTTTCTGCTACTTGCAAATTGGTGTGTCTGATGGGGAATTTTACACAAGTACCCCTTTGTAAGTATGTCTTGGGCTGGGGAAGCTCGATGCTAGGTTAGCTGGGTGTGAATCCCAATTGCTCCTCTATAAATAAAACTCATCCCAAGTTATTTTCCAACTATGGCCAAGAGCTAAAAATGCGGCGACGACGCTTCAGACCACTCAAAATCCCTCTTAAAAAAAAAAAAAAAATAGCATGGTCGCCAAAGGTCCCCCGCCTGAAGCTTCAGTCTGAGCTGCTAGCAGGAGACCCCCTCCTGTGCGAGGCCTGCAGGTTTCTCCACACGACATCCACAGAGACCGGAGGGCCCTCGCTACCCCCTGGAAGCCGCACAACGCTTCCACCTCCAGGTAATAAGAATATTCATTTACTTGTGGGGGTTTGTATTTTGTGCTTAGCTTCACACACCTGTGTGCAAAGACTGAATCGGACAGCCCACAAGCGTGGAGCAACTTAATTACCATCACTTTTATTGAACGTCTAAGCCACTTTGTAAGTGGCTTAATACGATACTGACACTCTCTTGGCAGCAGTAAAATACCTCCGGGGCTGGGCTATCTTCATCTGTGAGGAATGCTTCCAGAGAAAAAGTTCGCAGAAGTTAACTGGAGTTGGGGAACCCAGCTCTCCCTTGTCGCGCGCCCACCTTTTTCCTAATTGGAGGGGGGCGGGGCTCTCCGAGCCTAGTTCCTAAGATCTGAGCCGGGTGGTTTTCCCGCGCTGCTGGCAGAGTCCAGTCTAGAAGGACTCTGCCATTGAGGCAGTTCGGAGCTAGGCAGGTAGGAATTCGAAGGACAGATACGCGCACCTGTCGTTCCTGGTGCATAAATCTCTTCAGCGCAGTCGGGACTCCGAAAGCCTCTGTGGTCCGCAGCCCCCAGGCGCGCAGCGTTTTTTGCACGTAACTGAAGTGTCAGGTAATGGATCTTGTTAATCATGTCAAAAACACAAGGATCCTTTTACGATGCAAACAGTCGTTTTCTAAGCAGTTAATAAGCATTAGATGAGAAAAATATTACTGCAAGCATTCGAGAAAAGCCCACTAGTAAATAAAATTCGTATTGATGAAAAATTATCTGAACTCACTAATAAAAGATTAGCATTATAACTCCTGCAGTCAATACTTTTCGTGGCAATTTATGGACACAAATAATATGCCATCAAATTACTTCAAGTGTGTCTATAATTCAAGGGACCTCAATCTTGTCGCTGAACTTTAAGGGTGGAATTACCAAAATAGTCAAAGGGATCCCTGTCTCTCCCTGTCTCTGGGTGGAATCAAGCAACTTCTGTCTCTGCAACTATATATATATATATAGATATAGATATATAGATATAGATATAGATATATATAGATATATATAGATATAGATATAGTTTTGTTTTTTTTTTAACAGTGAAAGTGCAAAATGGAAGGCAGAGGAGTCAGGTGAATGAGTAACTGCTCACCCAGTCCTCTGGAAGCAAGCGCGAAGGTCCCTGACTGCAGCTACGTAAATCAAGGAAGCGGTTATTCTGGAAGTTGGGGGGGGGGTGATAACAACAAGGTAATGGCATCGGAGACTGTCACTGTAAGTATCTCATAATAAGAGGGAGTATTTATTATGCTCATGAAGAAACCAGCCTTTTGCCTTGGGCTTCGGTTATCTTCTTTTGTGGGCAAACAGGGTATAGAGCTTGGGGAATCCACAAACACCTCCTTTCCGTGTATCCCAAAAGGAATTAATTTCCCCTCACACTGCCTAAGCTATCTCGAGGTCTGGGCGTGAAGTGAAGGGACGCAATACAGGCAGCGCCCTAATGAATTCCTTTCAAACCGCCTGCTGCCGAAACCATCTATTACTGCGGCCCGGGAGTGGGGAAAGGCGTTTGAGACGTCTTTGTCCGGGTGATGGAGGGGAGGGGAGGGGACACTGGTGTGGGAGGAGGATGGCTGGCAGCCGGGCCAGCGAGTTCTCTTCTGGCCAAGAGATGCGAAGGGCTCACCCTCCCCTCTTACCTCTCTGGGTGGGCAGTTGCTCTCTGGCAAGACTCTTGGCCCGAGAAGATGCTCTAGGATTGAGACGTCCCCAGGGGGCCTTGAGGTTAAAGCGGGAGAAAGAGGAAGGGCGAAAAAGAAGAGCTTCAAAGAATCGGGTCGATAAATTCATAAAGATCGATTTATCTTTATCTCCCAATTAAATGTGCTTGTGATACATAACACACGTCCAACAGGGGCCAGCTCCCCAACCAAAGCTCCTCCGAGTGAACTGATTTTTAATGGCCTATGTAACAATGCCCTCCTTTGCTCCTTGGCCCGGTGCTGTCAGCAGTTCCGGAAGGATGTCTAGACCATGGAATTTGAAGATCAGGCAGGGGAACCCAAGGAAGCCCCGCGCGCTTGGCAGGATCTACCTTCGCCACGAAATGATCCTATTTTTAAAGGAACACGAGATTTGAAAGTTTGCTTCAACATGAGATGACCAGAAACGCCTACTTTCCTTTCGCCGCAATCCCTCCTAACTCCCAGATTCCCGGCTGTTTACCATTGTCGAGAACCGGGGAAATATCTTGAGGGACTCAGCTCCATCCAGCAGTCCGCAAAGGGGAACCGCGTGCCCAGGAGTCCTCGCGCTGTGCAGAGCCAGGGTGAGAGCTCCCTCCGTTGCCAACGTGCTTAATTAGTGCCTATTTACAAAACGCAGCTTTTATTTGAGCAAACATCATAAAGCTTTCATCAAGATAATCTCACGTTATACAATCCAGAGGCGTCGCAAACTCCCCCCATTACTCCCTGAAGATGGAGCAGATAAAAAGACTCCCTTTATTATCATAATTATCGTGGCTGTTATTTTGGTGCACGCTGGCAAAGTGGGTAAATAGGTGCGATGATTAAGAATGTCATGAAAAATGAGCAGGGATCGCTCACGGAGGGCCCAACCAGGAATGGGGGAGACCACCAGCCTGCCCGCCCCGCCACCAGCGGGCCGCGAGCAACCGTGCAGCTTCCCTGTAGTGTGAGCAAGGGCTGACAGGCTCAGGCGCGCCTCTGGGAGCAGACCCCCAGAGGCAAGACCCTAAACGCAACCGGGAGACCTTGCCTGGACCTTTGGCACAACCAGAGCGCCCCTGGTGAGCATCACACAGGGTTCTGCTGTAGCGACCTTAAGGAAGTAAAACACTCCCGGCCCATCGGTGGCGGATGCCAGCTCCAAGCCGCCTCTCAGGAGGCCTCCACAGGGATGCCAGGGACTCTAGGGTCTGAGTCGGGTAGGTAGCAAGGGTCCCTCTTAAGTTTGCTCCGCGCGGTGCATAGGATCCAGCTCCCAGGCCAGCACGCTCCAACGGTGGCGCCCGCGGCCCGCTTGCCGCGGGCCTGGGTAAAGGGGGCGGAGCCCTAATTTCGCCCCGCCTTCCCCGGAATAGCAAATAGGAGTTGGCGCTCTGCCCCACGTGACCCGAGCTCGGCTGGGCAGCTGGCAAAATGTGAATGAGAAAGAGGAGCGCGATTTAAAGGTGCTGGCGGCGCCCGCCAGAGATAAGTGCGCCGGCTTCGCGCTCTCCCCAGCCGCCCGTGGGAGACGACGGACTGCGGGACAGACAGACGGACGCACGCACCGCTGGTAGCTGGGCCGAGAGCTGCACACGCGTGCGTTCCGACAGGCTAGCAGCGGGGAGCGGCTCCGGCGAACGCGAGGTCCCCGGCGCCCTCTCCGTCCCGGGCGCACGGCCTCACCGCGCTCGGTGGCTGCACCCGCGCAGGCCGGGTATGCTGCGGGTCCCGCACTGAGGGGCGGCGGCATCTGCGCTCTGGGTACCGCTCGGCCCCTGCCCGGAGTTCCCGGTGGTACTCCCAGCGTCCGGAGGGCTTCCAGGCGGCGGCGGGGCGCGGGGACTTTTCGTCTCTCCCTGGCTTCTCCCGAACGCGTCTATGAGCGCAGCGTTCCCGCCGTCGCTGATGATGATGCAGCGCCCGCTGGGGAGTAGTACCGCCTTCAGCATAGACTCGCTGATCGGCAGCCCGCCGCAGCCCAGTCCCGGCCATTTCGTCTACACCGGCTATCCCATGTTCATGCCCTACCGGCCGGTGGTGCTGCCGCCCCCGCCGCCGCCGCCGCCCGCGCTGCCCCAGGCAGCTCTGCAGCCCGCGCTGCCGCCCGCGCACCCTCACCACCAGATCCCCAGCCTGCCCACCGGCTTCTGCTCCAGCCTGGCGCAGGGCATGGCGCTCACCTCCACGCTCATGGCCACGCTGCCCGGAGGCTTCTCTGCGTCGCCCCAGCACCAAGAGGCAGCGGCCGCCCGCAAGTTCGCTCCGCAGCCGCTGCCGGGAGGCGGCAACTTCGACAAAGCCGAGGCGCTCCAAGCCGATGCGGAGGACGGCAAAGCCTTCTTGGCCAAGGAGGGCTCGCTGCTCGCCTTCTCGGCGGCCGAAGCGGTGCAGGCGTCGCTCGGTGAGTCGGCGGCGCGCGCAGCCGGAACGCGGGGACGGGAGGGAGTGGGGGCGGGCCAGCTCCGGGTTCCCGCCGAGACCCGAGGGGGACGAGGCCGCGCCCCCGCTCGACCTCCGCGGGAATAGCTGGAGGAGTTGCGGTGATGCCCACCGGAGCTTCCCAATGGGGCATTTAACGCTAAGCAACAAGCAGATCATGGGGAAAGGAGGCGTTTAAAGCTCTCCTGCTAGCTACTCCAGGCCACACATCTGGTGGCGTGTTTGGCACACCACATACACACACACACACACACACACTCACAAACACGCGCGCACTGTGGTGACTGAGGGTCCTTGGTGTGTTGTAACCTTAAAGAGAGTCCTGTTAGGCTGGGCTTTTTTTCAGTTGCGCATGTACCCAAGAGAGTCCAGACTTAAATATCTTCACTGAGTTCTCTGTTCCTCCAAGAGAACCAGATTCCTGCAAGACCGTACGTGTGTGTGTGTGTGTGTGTGTGTGTGTGTGTACACACGCGCTAGAGACTATAGGGTGGGGAACTTCTCCTAGGGTGACACAAACGATCTGTCTCAAGAAAACTGTGGTCTGGCTTCTGCACTACTCCAGTCACTCCTTCTGCTGGGAAACTGAGGCTCACTTAATTTTAGTGTTCAGATGGTGGTGGGGAAGATCATGAACTCTCCCTTGGTCTTCAACCAGCCCTGGACCCCGGGGAAACAAAGGGGACGTTCTCTTGGGCCTCAGGGCCAAGCGGCATCCTACTACTTAAGCTGTTAGAAGCTGGGAGGGTGAGCGGGGAGCATGGCAGCCCCTTGAGTGATGGTTCTGGGCAAAGGGCCGTCGCCTCTGCTGTCTCCTCCTCTCCTTTGAGCTTTTTCTCACGCTCCCCCCCCCACCCCTACCCCACTCCTCAAAGGCCAGGAAATCGCAATGTGTTAATGTGGTAGAAAGACAATCTGCTGGGAGTTTGGGGGAGGGGGGTATAGGGGTGAGGTGCCCAAGTGGGAAGGGGTTGGGGAAGGCAGTGTTCAAAATGTAATAAAATGCCGTTTGGTTTTGCTTTCAGTCGGGGCTGTCCGAGGGCAAGGGAAAGACGAGTCAAAGGTGGAAGATGACCCGAAGGGCAAGGAGGAGAGCTTCTCTCTGGAGAGCGATGTGGATTACAGCTCAGATGACAATTTGCCTGGCCAGACTGCTCATAAAGAAGAAGACCCCGGCCACGCACTGGAGGAGACCCCGCAGAGCGGCGGTGCGGCAGGCAGCACCACGAGCACCGGCAAGAACCGGCGGCGGCGGACTGCCTTCACCAGCGAGCAGCTGCTGGAGCTGGAGAAGGAATTCCACTGCAAAAAGTACCTCTCCCTGACCGAGCGCTCACAGATCGCCCACGCCCTCAAACTCAGCGAGGTGCAAGTAAAAATCTGGTTCCAGAACCGCCGGGCCAAGTGGAAACGCGTCAAGGCTGGCAACGCCAATTCCAAGACGGGGGAGCCCTCTCGGAACCCCAAGATCGTCGTCCCCATCCCTGTCCACGTCAGCAGGTTCGCTATTCGAAGTCAACACCAGCAGCTGGAGCAGGCCCGGCCCTGAGGGCCCGGCCAGGGTGGACACCACCGTGGAGAGGCCCTAACACATGAGGGAACCCGTGTCAGACAGACTCCAGTTTAAAGCAGAACTCAGAGGCACCACCCAGATGTGGACATCCCAAGCAAATTGAGAATATATTCATTAGACGGGCTTAAAGGGGGCTACAGCCACACCAGAAGATACACTAAATATTTATTATACATCCCTACTTTGTACATAGATCTCTATATAGACTGGATCTCAGCTGCAGTGTTTTGGAAGGGATAGAATCAAATCTCTCTACTTACACTTTCCAGATGAAACAAAACCATCACTGTGCTCTGTCGCCTTCAGCGACCACCTTCCCATAATTTCCCTAAGGTAAACGGGAGACACGAGAACAAACACTGCGATTTAATCTTATTATTATTTTTGTTTGTTTGTTTGTTTGTTTCTATTCTGGCTTTTTGATTGAGTGCAGAGCAGTCGGGTTTTTTGTTTTGTTTTGTTTTGAGCAGTCTAGGAATCTGCCCTGCTCATTTGCCTTTGCCTGGCTTTCTTTTCTGGGCTTGTATATCCTATCTGAGCCATGTCGGAAGCACGTCTCCGTTGTGTTTAATTTATTTCAATGTAGCTTATTTTCATATAAGTTATGACATTTAAACAATCTCAGTCTTGTGAATAATAAAACAAAAAGCAAGGAAAACTATAAGCTTAATTCTTGGGGCCTTGTAAGAGTGCTCACCACCTGGGCACCTCGAGGGCACTGCCAGTGTGTGGTCAGCTAAGTGGCTTGCGACCAGGACAGAGGCTAACCGGCCATAAGCCAAGTAGCACCTGAACAGGCTTTTAATTGGAGAGTAAAACTTTGAGTTTAAGGAAGCCTAGTTTTCATTTTAGGAATCTGGCGTGTCCCCTTTTTGCATGCCCTGAGGACTAGCAAACTTTGGCCAGAAGAGGAGGGAAAGCAAGCTTGGGCAGTAGTGGGTTTTGTTTTTTTAAAAACAGACTCAGGGGCTCCAAATTCGATGCAACCAGGGAAGAAACGCGTTTCCTTACAAGAAACTCCGACCCTAAAAGCAGCGGTCTTCGCTGACTCCCAGGGCCTCGGATCCATAAATCAGGCTGCAGGCGTTATCTTCCGACAGGCGCCGGAACCCAGCGAGCCCTGCCGCGCTTCCCCGCAGCTCTAGGCTTGGAGAAGGGTTGTGAGCTCCAAGGCCGCGCACCTCCCCTCTCCGGGTGGGGTCAGAAGAGGCGTGCCCTGACCACTGCCCCACCCCAAGGGCGCTGGGGCCTGCGCCCCTCAAAGGGAGAAGTGGGGAAGGGACCGTAGTGAGTAGGTGGTGGGTTGGTGCACAAGACACCTAAGATTAGGGTGTCTTCCTGCCTTGGAGAGGCGACTTGTAAAGCGCGAGAGGGGCGTGACCTGCTCCTCCCTCTCTAACTTTAGTGAGGCGACAGAAGCGGGAAACTGGATCAGCGCTGGAAGCATCCAGAGAGAGACCAGGGCCTGGCGCTCCTAAGACTGCGTATCCCCGAAGCGTGGCCTAAGTCCGTCCGGCCGTTAAACCTGCAGCCCAAAGAGAAATTAGTGGCCTCGCTACATCAACTTTTCAAATGGAAGGATAGGGAACCCTCAGCAACGCAGCTGTGTGTCACACGCTATGGTCCCAGTCCAAGAAAGGGGAGTCGCGGCGCTCTGGCTCAATACTGACTTAATTTATTCCACTTTGTACTGGTCACCTCTCAGCGGCACAGGGGTCGTCGGGACATAGAGGTCTTTGCCCAAACTTCAGGCCTTCAGGCGCAGGGTGGAGGGCTGGAGTCACCGAGTATCTGTTTCCTCCCGAATAGTTCCCGTATTGGGAAATGCCTAGGGCTTGGGTTTTTAAGGCAATGCAATGCATTTGTCTTAATTGCATTTAAGAGTGGCCTTTACTCCGAAGGTTAGAGCAGGCTCTAGAAAGCTCTAGAGTTCCCTGCTGTTCTCCATGACACGAGGAGCCTCAGGAAAGGGGCGGGGGACTGTGCATCCCGCACAGACACACCAAGCCTGTATTGTTCAGAGGCACCCAAGTTCCTTCTCGAAGGTGTGCGCAGAGCCCTGGTCATCGGTGGGCACTTGCTGCTTCAGCCAGGTTCTCACTGACTGGTGTCAGTGCAGGTGTCGAAAATTCTAGGTCCTAAGGAGCTCCAAGTCCTTTTTCCTACATACACAACAACCTGGACTAGTCCTTTGATGGAAAGCTTGGGTGCCAATGGAGGGGCTGGGACCGTGAAAAGAGTCCAGCCCAGGCCTGGGTGAGATGCCAGGTGAGATGCGGCCTCCTGCTCCAGTGGCACTGCAGAATTCAACGCTATCCTGGATCCCCAGGGTGCCCCCTCATATACCTGCCCACCACACTAGACGTAAATAACTCCTATCAGCTCTCTCCCAAAGCCTTTGTCACGGGTGGGCCGCACAGAGGATGGAAACTTTGACCCACACAAACCCCTTGAGAAAACAAAAGTCCCCTGAAATAAGCAGCTGCCTTCGAAGGTCCCCACTGTGAGACCTAAGCTGCCTAGCACTGTCTCACCATTTAGAAGCCCAGGGAGGATCCTGAGATACTGCCTGCCCTGTCACCGGCATAGGGAGCTGTCCCTTTCCTCCCCGAGCCCTCAGGGCCCTGGAACCCCAGAGCCCAGATCCCCAGGCCCTGGAGACAGGCCGAGGGCAGGAAGATAAACAGGCAGCCCTTGATGGCCGCTGTCATCATGGCCGTCATCATGGCTTTCATTTGGCTGCCTAATGAGTCACATCACAGGCAGAGAGAAAAATTGTCAATCGCCTGGGCCCTAATGAATTTTTTTGCAAATTGTAATCAAGCCAGGCCGTCTCAGCTGGCTGATTAATGAGACCCACGAGGCTCGGCCAGCACCTCAGCTTTTATTCCACCCCGTCCTCCCTGCACTAAATTAACAGCAACTTGTCTGAGCTTCAAATTAACTCCCAATGATTAATTCTGATGGGGGGGCCTGAAGAATAGCTTGTTCTAATAGGCTCTGGCCTGAGATGCTGTTGGAAATTAATACACTTCCCCTTTGGCTGCCGGCTTTAATCCAAGGTTGGGTTTTGACATCACTATATTTGTTGTTACAATAAATTCCACTTACATCTGCAGATCAAATAATTACGATCAGGAGTGCACAGACGGGGGGGGGGGACCCCCCAGCTGCTGGGGCAGGGGGACACCGGGGGGCTGACCCCAGATCCACATTCAGGGGGGGGGGGGGGGGTGGGGGCTTATCCTGGGAAACGCCACCTGACCCTGTGACCCTTGTTCTCATTTCCCAGAATCCTTCCCTACCAGGGAGCTGAGTACTCCCAACCCTTTGGAAAACAGAGGTTGCTTTGAAAACCTAAACCCAGATCTTCATCCAAGCAGCCTGCTCCTCCGATTCCCCTCCAAGACTGGGAATTCCTTTCAAGCAAAGCAGCCCGGCCTCCTGTATAGATAGGGCTTTCTCCAGCCCTACCCTGCATTGGAATGTGCGAGACTTAGGACAAGCCTGTCACCCACACAGTTTTGCCCCTGGGATGGTTCTTTCTGGGTACCTTTTCAGCTAAATGGACAGATGGCAAGGCCTTCGGGCCATCTCTAGCTGGGACTGGCCACTCATGACCAGCCTGGCTCTGGCTGCCGTGTGCTGCCCTCATCTCTGAGGTATGCTCCCTCTCGTTTCCGTTTGGTGGAGCTTAACTGGCTTAATCATTTCAGCTGTGTCTGTCTGGCGAGCCTAGCCCAGGGCTTCCGAGGCTCCCTTTAGCCCTAGGCCTGATCCAGGGAAGCACAGGGTGCCCTGGAGGTTGGGAGGGACATTCTAGCTCACGGACTAGTTCTCCTGTAGGACTCTTCTGGCTCCTCAAAGCTGCCCTGAGGGCCTGTTGCTGTCTCTAGCAGCCCTGTCGACCAACTTGGCTTCCGTGCCTTCTTCTGGACACCAGCTAAGACACAACAAAGTGATCCGCTTGGCCCAGCTGTGTGGCCCTTGGGGAAAAGTTCCTGTGCACAGGCACCTCTATCCTCTGCCCAAGTGTGAACAGCTGGGGCAGGTGGGCTCCTCTCCCCGTAGGAGTTTCTCCAGCACTGCCTTCCTTTTCACCAGCTCAATCAGGTCTAACTTAGCCAACTTTTGGGACCTAGGAGGGAGCTAGAGCTCAGGTCGACAGTGATGGCCTGGACAGAGAGAGGTGGCATTAATCTTCATTTGGAGTCCTTATGGTGTGTAAACAGGAGAAATATGGTCTTGCTAACTGAACATGAATGCAAATCACACCGTCAGAGTAATAAAGCACCTGAAACCACGACACACAAAAGCAACACCATATGTATGAAGACAACCTGCATAAATTATAAATTACATCATAAAAATTGATTGCCTATTTGAACAGTTTAGAAGCGGGAGCCCTAAGCTGACTTCTGCCCTCTGTGGCTTTGGGGAAAGGTCAAGCTGTGCCTTTTCCTTCTTCAGGTTCCCAACCTGAGGACTTGAGTTCAGGTTGTGGCAGGTAGGGTATAGACAACAGGTATGAGGTGTTGGAAGACCTGCATCTACTGGGTTCTGATGTCAAGGGCATGAGGGCTGTGGACGATCTCAGTTCACCAGGTCTCTGGCGCTTCTGGCCAACACACAGTGCTGTGGTCCTAGAAGATGCTGGGATTGCCTGGGATTGTCTAGGCAGCTCTCTCCAGATGGAGTCGGTCTGCGGTGAGCAGGCGTGTGCCTGAGCAAGTGAGAGCAGGTGTGTGTGTGTGTGTGTGTGTGTGTGTGTGTGAGAGAGAGAGAGAGAGAGAGAGAGAGAGAGAGAGAGAGAGAGATGTGTGTTCCCCCTCCCACTCTTCAGCTTTCCCTGCATCCCCAAGTTGGCTACAGTCAAGAGTTGGATAAAGAACACCCATTGTACTCCCGCAGCTTTTCGGGATCCCACCCAGCCGAATCTCTCTTTCTAGTAGGAATCCCGCCTTAGCCACGCTTCTAAACTCTCCCAGAATCTCTCCCCAGATACCCAGGCCGACTAACCCCTGCTCCACTTGGCCTGAGTTCTCTCCTACAGAGTGATATTCGCATCATGGAGTTCCTCCCTGACCCCTGGAGGACTCCCAGAACCGCCTCCTTCACCCTCTCCAGTCTGGCCTCTGGCTAGCTCCGTCCTTGCGCTACAGACACATCCGCGAGCCCCTCTTCCTGGAACACCAGGCTATGGTTCTTTCCCAGTCCTCTGTGTTCCCTCCGTCTCCAACCCGTCACCCGCCGGGGTGACTGCCCGGGAGCTGCACCCAGGCTGACCTCGCAATATCGAGGTCCGAGCTGCAGAAGGCCACCCGACCCCACAGAGCTGGCTCCTGCTCAGCCGTCGAGGCTCCCTTCCCCCGAGGAGCATCCAGGGAGAGACAAGAGGGAGGTGCCCAGAAATTGAAGGAGGTCTCTGTGAGCCTGACCCCAAAGTTGAGACCCACGTGGCCAGAGCGCAGGCAAAAGCAAAGGGCACGCTGGATCCCGGAGGCACATCCCGCCACCCCTGCCTCAAACCTTCATCTCTTCATTTCCCGCCACTGGATCCCTTGTGGCCTTTGTCATGCCAGAGCGTCTCTAGTGGCCGCGCATTGCCTTAAAGGGTCCGACCCCCCACCTCGGGCTCCCGGCAGTTCGAATGACAATGGCTGAAATGCGATTACACTGATCTGATCCTATTAAGTCCGCCCCGGCCCCCGCGGTCCTGCCTAGCCAACTCCGATCCCTCCCACCTCCTCCTCATTGCCCCTCTGCCTACCCCCGACCCGGCTTCCGGGAGGGGGGCGCACCTGGTTGCACCGGGGACCCAGCGGAGCTCTGAACGCCATGGGGGTTTGGAAGTGGCCGCCTGACCCCGGGAAAGGAACTGGGCGGGGGGGGGGGGCTCTGAATAACAAAAGCCAAGCAGGGGTGGGGGGCAGGCCCCAAAAAGAGAAAGGAAGGGACAGCCTCCAGCCAGGCCTACACTGGCCCTGACCAGCTTGCAGGCTTTGCAGAAAGTGGTGCTATGCAGGCTGCCTGATTCTTCCAAGCAATCTCTATGGTACCTCCTCGGGGTCCCAGGCAGGCAGTGGGGGTCCAAGGTGCAAGGAAAAACCTTGTGTCCGGCACCTCAACTGTCCCACTCATGCCCCTTGCAACTCCAGAGGCAAAACTAGACTTCCTGTTTGCAGATACTTGTCTTCTTAGCACACCATCCTTACTTATAACACCTGGTAGATGTTGCAGGAAAAATAGCATCGCATGAACCAGTATGAAGATATCTGGAGAAGGGCCATCCATCCTCACCGCGGCCGGCCTTCACCAATCCACTCATGAGCCTTCTTCCTTCCTTCACCTCACCGTTGTCCACACTGGCCAGACCTTCAGAAATCTCACCTTCCTGGAGAGTTCATGATGATGTGCAAGGGAAGGGTTACCAACACAGCCGAGCAACCTGGCAGCCTGCTCAGAACCCTAGTGCTCATAGCACTTGCTGCGTCCCTTCCTTGGGTAGTTAATTCTTTTAGCCACTCGTTTTCCAGTCAGCACCTGCAGCGGCTGATGTAAGCAAAAGTGAGTCGGTGCTGGTAGACAGTGGGCGTGTGTACCGCTCTCTTCACAAAGGCTGGCTCTGCTGTCCAAGACAGAGTAGAAACCAAACGTTGGTGGGTGTGCTTCTCCCTGGCATCCCCCTCACCCCAATTCTGTCCCTTGTGGAGATGAAATAGCTGGTTCTCTTCACTCACTTGGAAAATAGAGTTCAGGTTCTGTTCCTGATCTTTTCATACCTGCGGCATGTGTGGGTGGGAGACTGCTGGGGCTGGAGACCGCAGTGCCAAGGGACACCTCAGTGGAATGGTGGCTCACCCCTTCAACCCATAATAGCACCTCAGCTCAGGTGTTCTTTGTAAAACTGGCTCACTTACCTACACATTCTGTCTCATCCAACCTGTAAAGAGAGTCTGGACTCAGGGGGTCCCGAGAGCTGTCAAGGTATGGGGATGGGATTATGGCCTGTTGGCAGCTTTCAGTGAATGTGCAACTTGAGTGCGGGAGAGACCTCATCCCAGAAAAGCCTCATCACACCTAATGTTTGCACAGTTCCACAGGCTCTCCCCTCTCCCTGCAGAGCTGTCTGGTGGGTTATTGAGAAAGTTGGCAGGAACCCAAGCATGGTGAAAATGAAGATAGAAATGTAAGCCCAGCGCTGTCACCATCTTTTGTCACAGAATCTCCAAACCAGGCAAGATCTAGGAAGACATATCATTCCGCTTTCCTACACCACGAGGGCACTGTGCCACCTGGATCCGTGTGGCCACAAAAGCACGCACACAATTATTACTTTCACACTTTGGGTGGCGGATCGTTTTGAATGTTTATAATGGTGTGTTCAAATAGATTTCCATTTTCCGTGACTATGGCTAGAATTTCCTCCCAAATAATTTTCACATTTCATAATGTTGAAGGCTATAAATTGAGAGAGAGAGAGAGAGAGAGTCACCTATCTTTAGATGAGAACTTGTTAATTTGGGATTTATAAAGGACTTCCCTTAATGAATAGTAGTGAGGGGAAATTTGTCTTCGTGCCTCATTTGTAAAGTCACATTTGTATAGTCAGGAGAGTTCTACTAGGGGGCAGAGATTATCCCAAACCTGGACCAGGATAGAGCTTTCCCGGGGGCTCTGTTCTAATTACTTCAGTGCCATCAACATGCAGACCTTTCCTACCTGAGTCAATGAATGGAGACAGGACAGATTTTAATGGTATAGGCATGTCCATACGTGCCAGAAATAGACCAATGTCCCAAGCTGGGCAAACGTCTACCCACTGGCATGGGAAACGCACAGGTGTCTGAAGAAAGAGAGTGAATTCCAGCGTTGGGGGGACTAGTGTGGCCTAAGTCCTGTGGGAAGACCCTCCATGTCCCCAGCCAGCAAGGGTAAGCAACACACACTGCACCACAGGTCCGCTCTGTATAAGGCCAAGGATGAGCAGGCATTAACTCCATCAAACACAAAGCTCTTCTGTCAGCATCCACAGAAGACTCTGGTCTAAGCATCTCCACATCTCTGTGGCTTTGGGTCTGCATCCAGTCTCCACTTAGTGGGATTGGCCACCTAGGGCTCACGCCTCTGACCACTGGCCTCCCGCCTTCAGGGGTCCCAGCTTCCTTTACACACTGCTCCCTGGTAAAAGCCTCACCATAGAAACGATCTCATTAGACCACAGACGGCAACCATAACCCACTAGAGAAATGCCCTGGAGCAAGGGGCAGACCTTGCAATGCCTGGGCTTCCCAGCTGACCCTGGACATGGGTAGTTCCTTGGGGCCAGGCCTGCCTAGTTTCTTTTCAGGAGCACCCCTTCTTTTCCCTCTGCAAAGGCAAACAATTTAATAAGTGGTGCAAGGTCTCCCACCCTGGGTCATATGGACCTCTGGCATTGCTAGGAGCAGGGAGCTTGTCTGGTCGCAGCCTAGAGTTCTTAAAGGGCCTGAGCTTTCCAAGGGTCCACTGAGTCTTTAGGATGATCTTTCCAAAAGGAATGAATGATCGAGAGAGAAAGATTATTCATGTACGCTCCTGTGCACGTGCTCAAGCCTATGCTCCCAACTGGTGTCCCAACGAGAGTTCACACACACACACATAAACACACACACACACACACACACACACACACACACACACATTCACACATTCCCAGGCTCTACCTAGTCACCAGGCTAGTGCAGGGAGGGGTCTTCTAGTTCAGCTTGGAGGTCTGCAGTGTCCAGGTAATTCAGTACATTGAGCTTGTAGGTGGCCAATGTCCTCTTCCCTCCACTCTTATCAACTGTTGGAATTAAGCAGGGTTTTCTGGGTAGGTCTTCACAGGGTCGACTTTGGCTTGCAGGGCTGACTTAGTAGGAGGAGCCCCTTGGCCTTGGGTCCCACCCTCAAGGCCCAAGATGGGATCTATTCTTCCTCCTCCTCCTTCTCCCTCACAAGCTGATTACCCTGGCTGAGCTGGGCCTGAGGAGGCTTCGGGCACAGAGATCTCAAGTGTGCCCTGCTAGGGACCTGGACTGTGAACGGGTCAGAAGCCCAGTGGACCTCTGAGACTCGACTGAACAGATCAGAGTACATCTGGAAGAATGAACAGAGACCGGAGTGAGGGTGTTTTTGAGAGAAGAGGCTTTCACAGGGCCAGTGCTGAATTGAGGGTGACAGCCGTTCTCCTGAGCACTTGGCACTTAACTCATTAATAGGATCCTAACAAAACCTTGAGAGGGGGCGGTCTTAGTGTTTCTATTGCTCTGAAGAGACACCATAGTAACCCTTAGAAAGGAAGACATTTAACTGGGGATAGCTGACAGTTTAGGGGTTTCGTCCGTTATCGTCCTGGCGGGAAGCATGGCAACATGCAGGCAGACACGGCGCTGGAGAAGGAGCCCAGAGTTCTACATCTGGATCCACAGGCAGCAGGAAGAGAATGCCACACTGAGCACCGCTTGGGCATCTTGAGACCTC
>JADRCD010230153.1:0-22602 GCA_019843815.1 Montemys delectorum
TGTTTTTCCCATTGTGTTATTTGTTAGTGCACCCCTCCCCCACAGTATCCTGTGTCTATGTTGTCTGTTGTTGCATCGGTAGAGCCTGCATGGAGCACCTACAGTTGGTACTTTCTGGGTGGAGCCATTTGGGATGACAGCTGGGGTACACCAAAGGCTTGAGTTTTTTATGGGCCCTTGAAAAGGGGGTGGGGCCAGATCTGGCAAGTAGCTTTAGGCCAATGCCTTTCCTTCTAAAGCCACAGCATTACCAGAAGGCACCATGAAATGAAAGCGTGGTACCAATTGATGCCTGTCTCCAAAAACCTTCCTAGAGCTAGAGTAGCCTGGCCAGGTGCAGCCATCCCTCACTCCCTGTCGTGGATAGCCTCTGTGTGCAGGGCACTGTCTAGCTAGTCCAGGGCACTCCATAGAAGTCTGAGTGCTGTGTGAGTATCATTTAGTCCGCTGACTATGGGGCCTTGTGGCCAGAGCCCCCATGTAGGACAAGGACATCAGCCTGAAGGAGCTCTGCCCGTGGTAATTATTACTAAGTCACTGCCTCACTGTTGCCCTCGGAGAACAGTCACTCCCTCCTGCCACATCTACTAACCATTCCTCACTTTGAAGGCTTGGTGGCTAGTGGTGGGTGGCCCCCGTGGAGGGCCAGGCTAGCAAGCCTTTGGAAGTCCCCAGCATCTCTGGGTCAGGGAGAGGAGGCACTGATCTATAGCAGGGCCTCAGTCTCAGCCGAACACAGGGGAAGAGCTCCTGAAGGACACTTGGGTTTCCCAGGGGAGGGCACAGGTCAGAGCAGAGTGGGTAGTGGAGGAAGAGGCTCAGGAAGTGAAGTGTGTCCTGGCCAGGCAGAGGTGGGGGAAGTGGGATGGCTTCCTGAGAGGAGCAACCAGAGACTGCTCTGGGTCTTGCCCCAGTGTGATGATGGAAAACCCAGGATTCAGTATCTGCCATGTGCCAGCTGGGCCAGGACACTCGGTGCAGTCATCCCCTCCATACATAATTATGTGGTCTCCAGGGCCTTTGAAGTTTATGGTTTTGCCCCATGGCAGTGACCCCAAGTACTGTATATATCTAGAGCCTGCTAGGGGCACAAAAGGCTTTATAGGCTGTTCGTGGCCTTTCTCCAGGCCCTGGGAGACTCAGTTTGTGTCTGAGGGTGTCATTTGGAGCCTAGGTATTTGGCCACTGACCTCTAGCAGGTGGCCTAGGCATATCCATTGCTGATCCATTCCTCCTCTTTAGGGCTCTGCCAGGTCCCCTCTCTCTGCTTTAGTGCCCACCATACCAGCTGCCATGTTCAGCCCTTGAGAGTGAGCTGAGATTAAGGGTGGGAAGGATCTTGACTTCCTCAGTCCAGTGAGCTCTTGGTCCCACAGAAACAACACTGCCAGGACCCTAGTGGAGGAGCTATGGCTGGGGTGGGTGGCTGGTGAGAACAGAAAGGCTGGAATGAGGCAGCAGGAAGGGGGTAGGGGGCTGGCACAGGACAGTGGCTGATAGCTAGGGAGCCCAGCAGTCCCTAGTGACTAATAGATCCCACCGGGCCTGGCCTGAGAGTGGAGGGACAGACAGATTGGCTGTGGGTGTGACCTAGTTGGCTCCCTAAGGTATCAGTGGCTATGCAGGGTGTGGCTTGGGGTTGGACTTGGAGGGTAGTGGCAGATGGGTAGTGTGTCTGCGATGGGTGGCCAGGGAAACTGTGTATGTCTGGTACATCTCCTTTGACATTTGTGATCCTCCATATCCTGTCCCTCCCATTTTGGTCCTCCACCCTTGCCCCTCACATCTCTCTCTCCCATCCCTATAGCCCTATGTGCATGTCACTTATGCCATGCCTTGCTTACTGTTCTCTTATGGTCTTCTAGGGCAGCCCTGGCATGTGGGAGGTTGCATGGTCACACCATAAGACTGACAGGGACACTGTCCCACACAATCCTGGGGCCCTCTGTCTGATGGTTAGTGGTGCAGACATCTGTCAAGAGTTCAAGCCTTGCCTGTGATCCAGAAGAAGAGTCCCATTGATGGGCACTGCCTGGAGCTCTGTGGTTGCTGAGGCTGTGCTGAAGTGAATGTGACCACTTTGTTTTGTCATCAGAGGCTTTCCTTGGTCCAAGTCACTTGGGCAACCACAGTAGAACTCTGGGGAATGGCTGGCACTGAGGTAGGATCTCAGGAGGCTGAGGTTCCTGGCTCAGGAAGAGATCTGTGGCTGCCCTGGGGCCTCCAGCCTGACTGGCTCTTAGTGAGAAGGACGGGCCCTCAAGGAGAGAGCCACAGAGCTGAGTGAGTTTTGGGCCATCAGGTCTCCTGAGCCATGAACTATGGCTGCAGGGACCCAGGTTATTCCTTCTTCATCCCCAGTATGTGACTCCAGGTCACCTCTCACCGGGGCACCAAGATCACTCACACAACATCAAGGTCAGGATCTGTCAAGTGGAAGTGACAGGTGACATGTAGGTCTCCCAATGAATGTCAGGGGAAGTAAGCCACCTGTGCCTAGCACTTGTACTTGGCCCTCACAGAGGTCCTTACCAGGAGGGGCAGAAGCTGCTGAGATGTGACTGCGGTCATTTTATACTCTGAACTGGCAGTTCTCCTCCCTGAGTCTGAGGCTCCTTCTTGTCAGGAACCCAGCCTATCCATCTCCAACAGTGCAGCTCTACCCCAGTGACCCAGGCTGCAGTTTTGAGTCAAGAATTAGATTCCATGCCTTGGTTGTCACGACAGCATTTAGGGTAGAGTCCCTCCATCCTCAGGGTTCAGTTTCTGTAGGTAGGGCAAAGACTAGACCCTGGCTCCACATAGTCACACTAAGTGTACTGTCTGCTGCTCAGGGGCTTCTGTGGGGCCACTACTACTACTACTGAGATGTACTCCCATCCCAAGGGGACATCTTCGGGGATCCGGATAGTCTGTAGCTCAGTTGCTCCCTGGGTGATTTGGTCTTTGTGGCTGTTCCTCCTCGGAGTAAGCCATTGCAGACTGCCACTGTTTTGTGTCCTTATTTGCTCTCACTGGTGCCCTCTGCTGTCAGCATATCTGAATGTCACTTTAGTTCCTGCAGATGCAAAGTTCCAGGCCCTTCTGGAACATATGGATTCCAGAAGGAAGGAGATCAGGGTGCAGGTCAGGAGATCCACTCACTGACCTAAAGGACCCCAGGAATCCGCACCAGCACATGTCCTCTTCATTAGTCTCCACATCTGGGAAGCCCTCTGCCACCACCATGCCTTACATGAGAGTGTGAGAGATGGGGACTGACCCTGCCTAGCTAGAAGCATTGCCTGTTTTAGCCCCGTGATCCCCCCCCCCGTGTGGAGGAGATATTAGGGGTCACCCCACATCATCTCAGTCACTCTACAGCTGGTCAGAGCATGGCAGTGCCCAAGCCCTACAGACCCTACAGAGACAACTGTGGCTGCTTATTCCTGGAGCAGGTGGTAGGTTACCCCTGGCCACCTTGTCAATTCTCTGGCCTTGGGTCACCCTCATAGGCAAGAACCAGCTCCCCCTTGTCATGGCCACACTATTGGAATCATCTTATTAAAGATTTGTACTGGAGAAGACAGTGGAACCTGAGCAGGTTTTTGCCAGGGATGCTGGCCGCATGCCCTTGGTGACATCTTGTAGAAAGTCTGTGGTCTCAGAGCCCAGGGTGTTGATGTCTTTTTTTAGAATATCAGTGGTACAGCTGGGATTGGGCACCATTGAACAATTGTTTATCTGATGACATTCCCCCCCTCTTTTACTGAACACAGACAAGCTGTTAAACAGCCTGGATGTGTTCCCTCTCCCCCATGGGGGAAACTGAGGCTCAGAGGTCACGCAATGGCTTGGTGGACAGAGATTCCTTAAAACCTCTGGAATGGGGCCCAGAAGACAGCAAGAAAGACCTGAGCTTGATGTTGCGAGAGAATTTCCCAATAGGACTGGATTGTGAGAATGAAGACATATATGTATCTGGCTGGCTACGGGGATGTGTCAGCCAGTGAGCTGCCTAAGTAGACAGTACCCACTTTCTGAGCCAGACGAGGCTGCTGGGCCAAAACTGTCCTGGGTAGAGACATCTCCAAGGTACAGAGGCCGTGTCTCAAGTGGGGAGGATGCATGGGGAGCATGTGGTCTCCGCCTCATGCTGGAGAACTATAGATGCCTTCAGCTAACAGGTCCCTAGCATGTGCCATGCAAGCCTGTCCCCACCACACATTCTAAATATAGTCACTAAGGCATCTTATCATGGAGCCCGAGGGAGCAAGGCTGGGTGTGGCCGACGGCCAAGGGACACAACACTCTAGTGTACTGACTGACCCTGGCCTCCTCGGGTCCCTGGAAGAATGGCATACCTCCGTACTCACAGGCACTCAGTCACCCAGCAGTGACAGCTCTAGGCCCTGGGGTGTGGGAGAGATCACTGCCTTCCACCAGGCCTACTAGCTACCTTTCTTCCAGAGCCTTTCCTTGAAGGGTCAGGTGTTTGGAAGTACCTGGCTCCCCTTCTGGGGTATGGCTTTCCTGGAAGCTTTGAGATATTTGGGAGGAGTGCCCTGTGCTGTGTGCCCTGATCTCACTAACTACTGAGTACTGTGGGACTTTGGGAAGGGCATAAACCCTCTCTGATCTTCTCTTTTCAATCCTGTGAATAAAAGACAGGCCACCTTTCCGACCCTCCTAAGCTGACAGGAAGATATGGGTCCCTAGCTGGTTTATTTCCATCTTCTCATACCTGAGGCTTCTGGTTTATATTCTGTGGGGGCCATTGTGGCCTCCTGAAAGGACACAGATCTATTTGCTAACTGAATTCTTGAGTCTGGCCCTATGGGGTAGCATCCAGCTGGAGTAGCCCCAGGGGCTCTTACATGTCTGAAAACTAGCAGTTCCAGGGCAGATGCCCGCTGCTCCCGGGCAGGTGCCAGCTGCTCCGGGGCAGGTGCCAGCTGCTTCAGGGCAAGGGCCGCAGTCTCTGTTCCCTGTAGGAGTCATGTATGTCTGGGCCTGCAGCAGATCCTATAAGGCTGCAGATCTTCAGACACACACTGTCCCAACCAGAGTTGCTCAGAGATAGAGGTCAACACACTGTTCACCACAGGCTCCCCAAGCTGCAGATTCAACCACCAGCCCAGAAGCACTGCTATGCTCTTCCCTCTGACTTTGGCTAATGTTCCTACCTCCCTGCTCTGAGCACATTATCTGAGCATACCTTCCTCCAAAATCCCTGTCCTATCTCTCTAGTATTCCAAAAAGGTGTGTATGTGTGTGTGTGTATGTGTATGTGTATGTGTATGTGTATGTGTGTACGCGTATTCACACACTTGCTTGCGCATGCATGTGTATGCACCAGAGGTCAACCAAAAGAGTCCCTCTTCAAGGGTTGTCAATCTTGGTTTTGAGACAAGGTCTTTTTGTTGGCCCGAGACTTGCTAATTAGGCTAAACCAACTGGCTACTGAGTCCCAGGAATCTGCCTGCCTCTGCCTCTCCAGTGCTGGGATTATAAGCACATGTCACCATGCCTCGTTTTTCAAGCATAGGTTCTGAGGATCAGACTCAGGTCATCATGCCATGGACCAAGCACCTTGCTGCTCTCCCCAGCCTCCAAAAAAGGGTTCACATGATAGTGCAGATGGTTTAAGCCTCTTGCCAAGGATGGTCTTCACCTATCCGAATGCTAACCTAGGACAGGAGGACCAAGATGCTCCTGAGACTGCGTAACCATGACACTGTTGCCTATTCTTGGGGATTCCACTGAAGTAAATTTAGGATTCTGAGAGCTGGGGTAAATTACGAGCCAAGCTATGGATATATGTTATTAAGGTGGGACCTAGGCTTGATGATGCCTTGCCTAACAAGTGGCTTGGGAGGGGCCAAGCTTCCCTGGGTCCCACATAGTGGTGCTACTGGGAGAGGATGTCCAATGCCAGGTGCTGCTCTGAGTGCTAAGGGACGAGGACACTTGTGTCCTGTGAAGGGACTCCAAAATGGAAAACATGTTCTAAAAATGGATTGTTTGTTTGTTTGTTTTTGGTCTTTTCGAGACAGGGTTTCTCTGTATAGCCCTGGCTGTCCTGGAACTCACTCTGTAGACCAGGCTGGCCTCAAACTCAGAAATCCACCTGCTTCTGCCTCCCAAATGCTGGGATTAAAGGCGTGCGCCACCACCGCCCAGCTGGAAAATGTGTTCTGATTGTTAATTAGCAGTCTAGCTGAATGGAGAGTGGCTATGGAGTTCCACTGACTCAGTGGCCTGGTAGCCTCTACCTCTGCAGCCTTCAGAAGGACCTAAACAATCAGGCTTGGTCATGTGTATGACATAGGATGTACTGCCATCCTTAAACCTGTTACCTGGAAACAGCCACCAAGGACATTCATTTGCTCATGACCAGTGTTAATGGCTTGGCCAGCATCAGGTATGGGCTCTGTCCCGTGTCCTGCACTGACCCAATTTGGAGGCTGTGAAGAGCTTGCCTGAGCTGGAGAGGCAGAATAGGTGGGCAAATGGGCCCATGGAAGAGGAGCTGAGACTTCCTCTCCGCTTAACAGTTGCTCAGTCAGTCAGTAAATACTCCACACACAGTGTCCATGGCCTGCTGCTTGGCTTTCAGATGTGTCCCAGCCATTGGGGCCCCCTACTGGGCCCAGAGCTTCTCTGCTAAAAACAGAGGTTTTCAAGCAATCCGTGGGCTGGAGGGTGCCAGACATAGAAACCTGGGAAGGAGGGCCACTCTTTTCTTAGGACTTTAAGATGACTGAGGGTGCTGCCTTGGTCTGAGGGCACAAGGTGCACTAGATGCCTACCCTGTAGCCCTGGAGGGTGTACATAGGAATGGGGGTCAGGAGTTCTACAAAGCCAGGTGGATGCTCTGCTTTCCTGGGGTTTCTGGGTCAGATCATGGGGAGAGTGTCAGTTGGTGCTGGGAGATGAGGCAGGCCTCTTAGTGTTGGGGTTAATATCCTGATGGATTCGTGTTTGCCAGGTCAGCACGTTTAAGGCCTCCTGAGACAATGGATTGGTAATCTTACTCCCTCGCTGATAAAGTCACCACTGATGGTGTTTCCTACCAGGACATTCAACTATGGCCAGAGCCTGGCCTCAAAGGGTCTAAAGCCAGTGTAGCCTCAGGGAATAGGCAGTGACTGGCCCAGGAGAATTTTAGGCCTGGGAGCTCTAGCTATAGGCAAGGGCACCAGACTGAGGCCAGGCCCCTCAGAGAGGCAGGCAAGGACTGACCTCGTATAGGCCTACGGTATATGGGCTACATAGCTGGTTTGGGCCTCCCCAGCTTATGTAGCACCTCCCACCCACAACTTGCAGGCTTTGTGTGGCCCAACACAGCTATGAATGAGGCCCCCCACAAATCACAAACTTACTTAAATTTTTTTAAGATTTCTTTTTGTTTGTCAGTCCCACAGTTCTGTGTAGACTTTGTAGATGACAGTATGCTGCCACAGGGTCAAAAGGCTGGGCACCCGTAAGCCTGTGACACCATTATGTGCTTTGGCCCAACCGATCCTCTGAGAATCACTGTTGGTGGGTGGCTTGATGTAGATTGTGTGATGATTGAAAAGGCCTCAAAGATGTCCTTGAAGCCTGTGATGTGGCCTCATATAGAAAAAGCTCTTGCCACTGAGGATGTGAGAAGGAGGCCACCAAACTGAGCTATCTGGTATACCCCAAGCCAAGGTCAACTGTCCTCTCAGTAGGTGCCTGACAGGATCTGAGTGAACGGGAGATGACCATTCAGATGAAAGAGGTGAAGTAGCCCAGAATAGCATGTAGAATGAGGTGGCTCTCCCATTCTAAGCATAGTGGCCTGTGTAGCCAGCCTGAGCTCACTGTTCATGTGGCCCTGTGTGTGTCCTATACAATGTTGGACCTTATTCTCCCAACAGGTGGCTATATCTTGTTGTCCCCAATCCAGGGACTTCCAAATATGCATAAGTGGGCTGAGCCTGAGACCAACCATCACTCCCCCGTGTCTACTCTCCTTTGGACTTCTTCCACCCAGGGTTTAGATAAGAGAAACTGATTACTCTCTGGCACATCTTGGATTTTCAGCATGCACTGAGGTGTGTCCCTTCAGGAGGTAACCTGGCCTAGGCTCTACCTTGAGCAGCACATTGGAGAGGTGGTTGTGAGCAAGTGGCTGCCTTGAAGTCTTCCAACCCCTGCCAACTCAATTCAGCTGACAGTTGCTATTGGTACCATCCCATGTGCTAATCCTTCCTAGGATATCCCTAAGCCTACTGTCCTCTCTAGAGGTCCAGTATCCTGGGACATATCTATATCCATCCTGAAGTCAGGCAGCTGGAAGTCCAGGCGGACATGAGGGTAGGTGGTGGCAGTGAATGAGTAGGGTCTCCTTCTAGGCTTCCCTTCCCAGGTAGCATATGTGAGGATTAGTGTAGAATCTTTCCAAGTAACTCCCTGGGAAACAATAGCAAAGTCTCCTACACGTGGCTCAGGGCTCACACATCAGGATTTAGTCTGTGGGTGTTGTGCAAGCAAAGGCTCATGGTACCTTAGATTTTTAGTTGACCGTTTCTTGACCTGTGGACAGCTGCCCCCAAGGGGCCTTTGGATGTTGATAGCTTTAGTTATAGTCCATGGCCAGTGTGCTTATCCAGCTCAAGTTCTATTAACAAATCCATTTGCTTGGTTTTCCTTCTTTTTTAATTGTTATGCACACGTGTGCATGCATGCATGGGTGCACCCATAGATGCCAAACAAGGGCATCAGAGCCCCTGAAGCTGAAGTTAAAGGTGGTTATGAGCCACCCAACATAGATATTGGGAAGTGGACCTCTGACCATCTGAGAGAGCAGCAAGCCATGGAGCCATCCCCCCAGTCCCTGGTTTTCTTTCTTGAATCTATTTTAGTTGTGGTGAGACACAAGGACTGATTGTGTCTGTGTGCTTATGCCAGCAGTGCGAAGCTCACTCACAGAATGTGTAGCTGTTCTCACCATCTACCTCCAGAACTTTGTCATTTTAGACTAGAACTGTTCCCAGCACCTGGCATCCCATCCTGCCTTCTGTCTCTGCAGATCTGGTAATATGAGGGGCGTCTGATCCTGAAATGTGTGGCTTATCGTACCAAGTGTCCTTACCCATGTATGGCACCTCCAGCCCCAGCCTAACAACAGTTTTAGAGCACTTCACACTATTATTGTATATGCAGATACAATGGCTTGAGGACTCTTGAGATGCTTCACTGCCATAGTTTGGGTGCAGGAAATTTGACGGTGGCTAGACTGACAGTTCCTCTCTCTGGAATAGACCCTTTACTATATGCATGTATAGAGCACTACCCTCCTCAATGGGATGATTAGGTGCTGTGGGCTGGGACAGTATCACCATCAAGCCTGTGCCTGGGTGGGTCTGGCTGCCCAGGGTTTTTATAGATCAGTTACTGGTCAAGGGCCTAGCATATATGGAGGAGATCTCCATGTCATAGCCCCAGTTTGCCATAGCTGGCCTGTCCGTGTTTCTGACACTGTTCCTTGTACTCCCATGCTTTCTACTGGGCAGCCACATGGGGCTGGCTGGATGCCGTGTTCTTCTAGGTTCCCAGGGCACCTGGGCACAGAGATATTGAAGTGATGTCCGATAAGGCATTTGGACGTCCCTCAGGGCTGGGCCCAGGTCACGGCTGATGAGTTTGATTTGGAGAGAGTGGAACAAGCAGGGTATTGTTCTTGAGAACCTTCTGTTTCACACCCTGCACAGTGAACCCTCTTAGGAACATATAGTCTGTGTCCAGGGACTCAGTTTTCCTGGGCCTCAGTTTCCTCCTCCTCTGCTGCTGCTGCTGGGGGGTATGGAGAGCACCTAATGATACCTTGACCTTGAGGCTCTAGGTTATGGAGGTAGGGTGGAGGGATGACAACTGTCCTATAGAGGCAGGAGTGGGTGGCCTGGGCATCTGGCCCATGAGCTCCCCAAAGGCAGGGACCCTTGGTGCGGCCTCTCTGAGGCTCTCAGCCCCACCCAGGGCAGGAACAGATAAAGTAGCAAATAAGATAACACTCATTTTATCAGGAGTAGATAAAAAATAAACTATGCTATATAACCCTTTCTCGGGCAGCCCAGTGTGTTCAAATATTTGAAGAACTGTTTAGTTTTCGGAATACTGGAGGCTAAAAGGCAGCCAGCACATAGGGATAGATTGCCACCATTGTCCCCAACTTCAAGGTTCCTGGGCAGGTTAGCATGGGCTGTCTTTGGTGGGTGCTTTGCCTAGCCCCTGCCAACTCCTTTTGGAGCACTAGGTGGTTTTCTGTCTGCATTGGGGACTTATCTGCTCTGCACCTCTACTCCAGGATTGGCCTTCCCTCCCGCCATGTGGGAGTTGCAGGAGAGGAGGGGGCCTTCCACACAACCTCCTCCTTTTGATACCTTCCTTCTACGCTGTTGGAATTTTCCACCCGAAGGCGAAGGCTGCGGCTGCTGCCCTGCTGGGGCCCTGATCCCCCTGCAGACATGGGCAGAGTGGCCTCTGACAGCCTTTCCTCCCTCTGGGCTCTATTTGAAGATCTTTGTTCCCTTGCTACACATAAGCTCTCTGGTCCTCAGGTGCTGGAGCTATATTATTCCATCTTGCAGCCCAGGCTCTGGAGGGCTTGAAAGACCAGGTTGTCACTCTAACAGTAAAGAATCGAAAGTCCATTAAGAGCTATCATTGTCACCTCTGTGGTTCCACCTGAGTGACCTCAGAAGCTCCAGGAACCTCAATGTCCCCTCTGAAATAGGAGCTGGGTTCTAGCATGGTGACACTATGACCTGTCAGATTCTCATGGGACTGGTGCTATTCTGTCAAACTGTGGCCAGGTGACAGGACCTGGCTACATTGTGCCCTGGGTACGAGGAATTCTTGGTATTGGGGCCTTAAGGCACTCAGGGAAGCAGCAGAAGGTTTTCACTATATCTTTGCATGTGTGATGATGCCAGGAGTTTGGGGGCTTCTCAAGGACCTTGGGGTAAAGTCACTCCCTCCCTCACTTCTTGGTGCACTGTGTCACAACCCATAGTTCCGTGAGGGAGTGGACCTAAGCTGCTAATGTGCCAATGGGGAATCTGAGATGGGGCTGTTTGGCTATGTCACAGCGGAGGGGCAGCCAGAAAAGGCTGCATTTCTTCATGCTAGTCCCTCTCTGGTTCCATGTGTAACCAATGGTCTAGGGTGGGGCATCTACACTCTATTGCCTAGAGATGAGCCCAACCCTACTTCCCTGCTTACTGGGAATCAAAACAACACACACCCCGGATTAGTGAGGCCCCACTCGGTGAAGAGTCAGTCTGAGGAAAGAGCAGAGCCTAGTCAGTGAGGAACTGCATCTCAAAAGGCCACAACTGTCCCAGAAAGCAGTCTCAGAAAGGATACATGGCTAAAGTCAGGCCTCTCTAGCAGGCCTGGATGGACGTCTAATCTGTGGATGGGCCACCTAACCCAGTGATTGCTGTGTCCACAAAAGAGCCATGACTTCCTGAGGATCTGATGTGGCTTGTTCCGCTTACAGGAGCTTCCATATGATCAGTACCATGCAGGCACAGACTAGGAGACAAATGTGGGCAAATAATCAGCATGATTGGAAGAACACTACTGGGGGACCAGGGAGGACCTGCATGTCCTGTCATGCTGTTCTGGGAGAGTTCCCAGGTCCATGTGGAGAGTGGACAAGAGGAAACAATCCTGTGTAGCAGCACTGGGTGCCAGGGTTAGGGGCTGGCTGCTGCCAGAGCCTGAGAGGCATGCATGGTTGTAGAGAAGACCCCAGTCTGGGGAGTGGTAAGGGCTGAAGTCCACCTGGAGGTTCTGCTGGGACCAAATCAGATGTGTGTTCTATGTGAGAATCCTGGTATGGGTGGATGGCTGGGGATCAGTGTCAAATGGGGACGTTGCCTATCATGATGTGAGGTTACCATAGGTGTGGTGAGTGTAGTAGGGGCTTGGGATTAAATGTAGGTATGTATGTATGTGTTGGGGTATCAACACCTCTGTACACCAGGCTCTATATTAGGCACCTGTTCTGAAGATGCTTACTGACTGGGTGTGACTGTAGGTATTAGGACTTGGCAGAGCTCTTTGGTCATAAGTGTTGTACTTAAGGTGTCATGGGGGTGGGAGAAGGGGGTGGGTACTGGAGTAACCTCTGCAGATGATATGGGACCACTCTGTAGGAACCTCTGGAGGAAATTCTGGAGGAGTCTCTGCCTTTAGGCAGGGTGGTCAGGTCCTCAATACCAGTAAGAAGGGGACAGGGAGCCAGGACTAAATCCACTGGGCATGATGTGAGTGGAGCTGGGGTGAGGAGAAGGACAAGAGGAGGAGGCTGGGATATGCTCTGCATCGGGGAGCAAATAGGCATGATAAATAGTGTCTGTCATGGGGGAGGCATAGTAAGTTGTGACTGCAGTCTTTGACCTGTCAGAGCAGGTAGGAGGGGACAATGGAGGTAGTCAGTGGAGCCTTTGCCTGTTGGTCTTCTGGGCCTCTAGTGGTGGCTGCAGAGGCCAGGAATGGATGAAATCAGTCTTAAGAGGTGTGGGAGACCCGAGTTGTGCCTCTCCCAGAAAACTCTGTGGCTGAGTCAGGCTACTGCTGCTGTGTGCCCTCTGGGAGACTGAAGATGGTGGTCTGGACCTTACATAGTGGGAAAACTGATATGGGATTGGTGGAGTGTGTGGGCTCCTTTTTGAGGGCAGGGGGTCTGTGCTGGGCCCTGATGTCTTTGTGTATGCCTTCTCTGTATGCCCCTCTTATGGCCCTGGGACAATGCATCAGCTTCCCACTTCTATTCTGATCCTCAAGAACATGTCATGAGGATATGTAGAGTCTCTGAAGCTCCCCAAAGCATCTTCCTATCTAATACCCTCCCCCCCACTAAGTGGGAGCAACTTTGAAGGCCACCTTGGATGGTGACACCCAGGGATGGAGAGCTTAGTGGAAGGGAGACTTATCTTCCCAGTGCCCTTGGGATCAGAGCAGGCAGCAACAGTGCCCTCAATGTAAAAGTTATGCTTCTGGGTGTCCTCAGGGCACAGGTACAGGCTGTGCTTGGCCTTCCTTTCTTGGGTCTCCCCATTGGCTGAGGTATCCCCCTGCACTCCTGGGGAGAAAGGCCCCCAGTTCATAAAAATGGCACTTTTTGAACTTGTACATCAAGGTTCTTAGATGTACTGGAGATTGGACCATTGAGCCTCCTAGGAGACCCTGAGACACTGTCCCCAAGGCCATGGCCACCAGGCTGTGTTCCATTCCTGTGTATTGGCTGGTCTTGAGATGGCACAGTATGGCATTTTCAATGTCAGTGTGTATTAAGACACCAATCTGGGGTCAGTCCTCACATAGTAAATGGTTTCCATCCCATGGATCATATGTTTGAGTGCATTAACTGAGGAATCCCTGGTGTTGCTAGCACTAAAGATCTTGCATGTGGGGTGTTGGGTGAGAGGGAGGTGGCAGGGAAGCTGGATCAGGCATTGATCATATGTCCCCTGTCTCACAGCTTCCTCATTGTTCTGGTCTGCCTCATCTTCAGTGTCCTGTCCACTATTGAGCAGTATGCCACTCTGGCCACCGGGACCCTCTTCTGGATGGTATGTAGGCACCTGGGACCATCGGTAAATATCATCACTGCAAGTGGAAGAGGTGGAGGAGGGCTGGGTAGGGTAGAATCACCCACCCCTGGTCTCCACCACCCTGCTACTTGGGGTAGCAGGCAATTCCTCTGCATCCATGCCTGCCAGGCCCCTGGGCTGTGTGCTGAAGATGCAGGAAGAACAGAAAAGATCCCTTTGTGTGTGTGGGGGGGGATTTCTGACCTAGTCCCAGAGAGAGGACAGGAAGACAGCCCTACCGTGCCTAGGGCTGGGTGACTCTCATGTGTGCTATTGCTGACTGACTCATGGGCCCTGCCGATGTCCTAGCCCAGATTCTAACTCAGTCACCGGGGTGGGCCTTTTCAGCTCAGGAGACTTTTATGTATCATTTCTGGCAGAACCATCATGGCAGTCCTAGTGGGCACCACAACTACCTTGGTACACAGCCCAGATCTTCCTCTCTGCAGCCCAGACCTGGGACATCTTACCTGTGTGCCCTGTCCCGGCATAGAGCAAAATGTGGAAAGTTTGAGGAATGGAATTTCCAAATACCAGGATCCAGCTACACTCTATGAGGAGCTTGGGGACTGTCCTGTGAGACGCATGTACTGTGAGAGGCTTAGAGACTGTCTTTTAGGGTTCCACACTCTGTGAAAGGCATGGGGACTGTCCTGTGTGACCCTGAACTCTGTAAAGAGCCAACTGTATCTTCAGGGTGCCCTGTTGTGTGTGAACCCACATGCTTTGAGGGGGTGAGGTATTGTTGATCTGGTAGATATGAGCTCCTGAAATGGGGCCAGGGCTGGATATTGCAACTGAGGCAGACCCTGTTCTGTGAAGGCAATCAAGAGCCAGGAGCCATTGCCATGAGAGTCGATACCCTGTGTATCACTATTCTCTGCTGGGCCAGACATGGAGCCATGTGGCCTTTAGAAGCAATGCTGATGGATCTATGATGCTTCTGGGAAGACAGGTGGAGGCCAGCATGCCTGGGACTGTGGGGACAAGAAGGTGACAGGTGGTAAAGCCCAAAATGATGCAGCCTAGTGTCTTTCTCCAAGAAGTGAGTTCTCCTTGTGTTTTCCTCCTGTGGTGGGATGTTCCTGACCCTTGCAGAGAGCAAGGACCACACTTAACTTCCCTTCTCCTTCTGCACAGTGGGTCTTAGGTATTTCTCAGTGCTCTCTATATACAGCCTCTGTCAGCTGGGCAACTTGTCCTGCTAAGTCTTAAATCACAGTGATGACTGCTCAGCCGCACCCATTTGTGTGTGTGTGTGTGTGTATCAACTTTATCTTTCCTTTATGGCTTCTAGATATTGAGGCACAGGAAATATCCTTCTCCTGGGTTATAGAGGTCTCTGGTTCTGGCCTGAATGTGGTGTCTTCTGAATCCCCAAGTTTGAGTATTCATGTGTGATACTGCCAATGGCTATGGGAGAGCGTGAGGCAGGCACTGCTCTCTTTCATCCCTACCACTCATCCCAACAGCCTCTTTCCCCTTCCATAGGATGTGTGTCTTCACTGTAGACCAAATCAAACATGAGGCTTGCCTGGTAGTACCTAGTTCTCTACAGGCCACTGGAAGGTTCATCTCTGTAGCATATTTTAGGGGACCCTGGCAAACTTCTTGTTCCCCACTCTCAGCCCAACAGACAATGCATCCAACCCAGGGCACACCTGGTACCAGGTATGAACTATGTTGGGGATACCCACATGGCTGTGGTGCCAGCCAGCAGTGTGCCTGCTTCTGGAGTTGGGATGTCACTATAGTTTAGGCACATGTGGTTTAGGCGGCCAGGAACAGTCACAAGCTGTGATTGGAAGTTGTGGTCACTAGAGGGCGACTTCTCTTCTGAAATTTTCTGGGACTTTTCAATGTGGGCCTTAGTCTATGATGTCCCCACACTTCACAGAGACGCCAGTTCCTGTACCTATGCTCACTGGGCTTCAAGTCGGGATCGGGGCCTCAAGTTTTTCCAGAAGCAGCATCCAGCCAGTATGCCTATTCCCTAATTGGTTCCATGTGGCTTGAAAGATGCTACCAATTCTTAGCTGACATCTCTTTGTGATGTGTTAGCTGACCAGCCTCAGTTTCCTGGGTGACACCCCTTAGTCCCAGAGTATAATCTTCCAAGACCTGTCTGATGGAGCTCTTAGATATGGTTGGGGACTTTCACATGACCCCTGTATTCCCTTACAGAGCCAAGGTGAGTCCCTTAGTTTTATGTGTGATGGTACCCTCACAGGCTCCTGTCAGGATTGACTGTTCCCTTGCCCAGTACAGAAGTGGCTGCCACACAGATGAGGTCAAATCTCTAGCTATGTTATGAGAGGAGATAGCTCCTGGTTACTGCTGAGGGGAATGGCCCAGGTTGTTTCCCAGAGAACTAGGTTTCTGTAGTCCTTGGTCTGGGACTTGGTCTGGAGAGCCTGGACCAAAATGGTTCCCATGCTGAGAAGGGCCAGGCTGTCAGAACATTCTCCTGGGAGGTCTCCCAAGTACAAATCTATATGTGCGTTTATGTGAATGTATTCACCTATGCATGTGCCCATGTATTCAAATGGACACATTCCTATATACAGCTGTGTCTTCCGGCAAGTGTGTGTTTTGTCTGATCATGTGTGAGAGTGTGAGTGGACATTTACATGTGTAATGTCCCACATTAGGCTTTGTGCTTGGTTTTGTGTGTCCTTGTGCACTTGTGTGTGTATACATTATATTGTGTATCTTCGTGTGTAGCTGTGTTCATGCCTAAGTGTAGATAGTACTGTATTTCATGTGTCAACACATGTTCACATGTGTGTGGGCCTGTGAATACACCTATTCCATTTCTCATCTGGTAGCTTCAGACTTGGAGTGGTTACCCCAGTATCTTTTGGCTTAGGCTCCCTTTCCTGGTGGCCTCTGCTGCCTCTCTCAGGCCAGGCTCTTTCTGGGGCCTGTTTGCCATCTCGTGGCTACTTTTGGAATTGTGAACATAACAGGCGTGGGTGGGACCTTGTGTCCACTCCCCCCTCCCTTTCTCTCAGTGTGAGCGGGTCCCCACTCCCAAGGCAGCCCCTCCCCAATCTGTTCTGCTTCCCAGAAGTGGCTCTTTGTCCACCACTGTGAGGGCAGTGACCTCATTACCTCTTTTGTCCGCGTCTCGTTCCCTGGACCCTCCCTGCCCCACAACAGCTAAGAAGAGATTTTGTAGAACAAAAACCTGAGTGTCCCAGACGCTCCCTGGGTGGTTTGGTATAATTTCCAACTTCTCCCTCACAGTCCTCAGAGTGTCACACATTTAAGAAGCCCCCCCCAATCTCCAAACCTCCCCTGCCTCCCCATCTTTCACTCCCGACTGCCTCAGGACCTTTGCACGAGCACTATGCCCAGCAGGGTTCCTTTCCTACCATTAGGGCTGACCTCTGGTCAACTCTGCACACTCCCTTCTGGAACTCCCTTCTGCTCTTTTCTGGGCAACCTGGATGTGATGATAGGGTTCTCTGAGTAGGCTCACATCTCTTTCACACTTTTCCAAGTGCCAAGGGTGGCTCAACACCCCAGCTGCTCAGAGTGTATATGTGGAGTAGGATATACGACTCCCTTCTTTTTAAGTCTTGTTCCCAGGCATACCCCACAAGGATACAGTGATACCCCTGAAGTTTCTCCATCTGTAATGTATAGGGGTGAGAGTTGGCTTCAGTCTTAACCTCCCCATTTGGCTTTACCACATCATTTGTAAGTCTTTTCTCTCTCTCTCTCTCTCTCTCTCTCTCTCTCTCTCTCTCTCTGTGTGTGTGTGTGTGTGTGTGTATGTGTGTTTGTATAGACACACAATGTCCACAGAGTCCAGAAGATGGTGTGGCAGATCCCCTGGAGATGGAGTTACAGACAGTTGTGAACTGCCAAACATAGGTGCCCATCCAAACTTAGAACCTCTGCCAGAGTAGCAAGGGCTCTTAACTGCTGAGCCATTGTCTGGCCCCCACTTTGCCACATTTCTTAAGCTATATCCTTACATGCTAGCCTTTAGAGTCCATACCTTCAAGGATTTGAGCTGGCTGTGTCTAGTGGCTTACTTCAGAGTCGTGACTACAGATGGTGTTAGTGAGGCAGGCGTGTGTCCAGCCTGGACATAGGACCAGTGAAGAAGTGTGTGACTCAAAGGGCCTTGTATACAGGATAGTGATATCTTCCTAGAGGACATGATGCTCGGTAAAAGGGTTAGGTAAGGAGGAGTTGTATGCTGTTGCAGATGGCCTATTGACTGCTGATGGCCTCCCAAAGGTGGATGTGTCCTAGGCCCAGGCAGATATCAGGGTTATGGATTCCAGGCCTCTAGGATGAGAATGACTGTTGGAGCCTCAGGCTGAGGGACACGGTGTAAAATGCAGCTGCTGTGGATGGGAGTTGGGTAAAAAGCAAAGATGTTTATTTCAGCCTTGGGGCTAAGGACAGGACAGCCTCTGACGGGCTGTGGAGACACCAGGGGGCGCTCTTGTTACACACATTACCGCAGCCCTTGGGCCGGGCCCAGAGTGCTGAGCGCGGGAGCCCAAACCACAGCCCGCGGTGCCCCACGGGGGCCCAGGATAAGGGAGCTCTGTGAGGGATTCTGGGAGCACATTGGGTAAATGGTGGAGAAGAAGTCACGCGAGGCTGTGTTCCCCAACCCCAGCGCCTATACTCCTGCCTCAGCTCCTGGCTTTCTTGGTGCCAGAGCCCTGTTATCTCAGCCAGAGCCAAGGAAGCCGGGCGGCCTCCGAGGGATTAAGCATTCTGCTGAGCCAGGCATATTCTGTGGGTCTGAAAAGCTGTTCTTGGAGAAAACTGGACCCTGCCAGGCCAGGGTCTGGCTAGAACTTTGATCAGGGGTGTTGTAGGTGTGCTTGGCCTTGAAACTTGTCTGCGGCCCCAAGGAGGACATCCCCCCGCACCCCAATCTGGCCTCTGAATCTAGAGCAAGCTGCATGTACATCTGTAGACGTGGCGCACATGTGTGTGCACGCCGTCTACGTGCAAGTCTGCTGAATGTGCATGCACACCGCCAAACCCACCCACCCCTCCTTGCAATAGGAGACCCTGGCCAGGCCCAGGTGCAGGGCTGTTTTTTGTCTCTCAAACCCCAGCTTGTTTTCAAATCCCACACAAAGACAGCTGCATTGAAAAAGTCCTAGCACACACTCCAGCTCCGTGAGCCCCACGGCCCGCATACCAGGGAACTGTCCCGCCATGCCTGCGGTTAAAACCCGTGAGCCGCGCGGCCAGAGGCCTGGGGGATGAGGTCATCTCTCCAGTTTCCTCCCTTACTGTGAGGCCCCCTGGCCCCGCAGGGGCGACCCACCTCCCTGCAGCTGGACCCTTCCTGGCCCGCCCTTGCTTTCTGTAACTCTCTTGGCAGGCCTCAGTTTCCCAGGGGGCAAAATGAGATCCAGTGGGCTCTCTGAGCCCTTAAAACAGCCCTTGCTGGGTCCCATTTTCAAGTGGAACAGGGTCAGCTCCCCAGGTCCCAGACCCTCGTTCACACTCGGCAGGGCCTCACATGTTCTTGCATTCATTTTCACACCCTTTCCTGCCAGTGGAGACTTTATTGGCGTTAAATTCAGCGCCTAGCTTCCCATCTCGGGGCTTTGCTTTGGTTTAGTTTGTTTTCACGGTCTATCTGCTGTAGAGCTTGCTCTTAGCTCTCGATCTTCTGCTGCGTGGAGTCGCAGCGAGTGTCTTGTAGTTTGGCTGAGACACGCCTTGGGTTGTACTTGGTGCCCTGTTGGTGCTTGTACTGCATTTGGCCATGTGTCCCACTGCCTGGTCTGGTGTCCTGTCTGGGATCTCTTTTGATGGCATTAATACCACACCTGTCAGCTCCACTCGTGAGAGTCAGGATGCTCACTCCGTCCCTGTCCCTGAAGACTAGTTTGCAGCCGAGGGAAGAGGGAAACAGACTTCTGTAAGTTCAGTCACGGCTGCTGCAGCCCAAGGTCAGGAGATCAGCAGGCAACTTGAGTCCCATCCCGTCCCCATCCCCGTCCCCCCCCCCCCGCCCGCCAAGCCCAAGGTCTGACTTCCTGTGGGGCCCCAGCTCCCTGCTTGGAGAGATCTAGTTCTCAGGGCTCTTTGGAGATGCCATCCAGCTAACCCTGTATCCAGTAGTGTTACAGCTCTCTCGTGGGCTCCTGGGTCCTCTGAGGAAACACTGTGTTCCACTCAGGACCAGAACACTAACCCTATGTCCTCAGCTCACAAGGTTCCTATTGTCCTAGCTGTCACTTTTCCACTTTAAAAAGATATTCCCCACAAGATACTCACCTTTTTTGATTGAGTTGTTTTCTCCTACGTTCATTGAGGAAGGGAGTATCGGTGAAGCTCCCACTGTGTGTCAGGCTGTGTGCTAATCGGACAAGGGCTTCAAGTTCACACCCAGAACTCACACCCCAGGGTCCTATAGACATGGGGGGGGCACATGCCCTTTGCATGTAGCCCCTGGAGGGGTGTTGGGGTTAATGAAACAGACATGGGTTCAGCTCTGTTTGCAGCCCCCTGGGCATCCAGAGGCTCAGGAGGCTGAGGGGGCGGGTACTCTCCAGGACTGCTGGTGCCTCTCTCCAGGGAGACAGCTGCTCTGTGGTTTAGTCTAGGTGGAAGGGTGTCACCTATAGTCTGGGAGGGGGTGACATAGGTGAATGGATAGGACTGGGCTGCTTGCTTCTAAGGACCTCAAGGCCTCTGAGCTGTGCAAAGAAGTCACACTGGTTGGGCTCAGAGCTTATATGTCTTACAGCTTATATTGCTAAAAATGCCTGCTATGTTGGGGTGCATCAAAGCCTCTTGCCTCCTAACTGCCCTTTCTATAGAGCTGGATCCTCCTTCCCAGCGTCTTTCACATGCTATTATGGGTACCCATGAGCTAGGGCAGGAGTGGTGGGCGGATCCCAGTATCTTCTCCACTTCAGCTGCTAAAGAACGTAGGGATGGCTGGAGTGCTGAAACCCTGTCTGTCTGTCTGCCTGCTAGGGGCTAAGAAGGGTCTGGTAACACAGTCAGCAGGCTTGTGGACTCCTCTGTAGTTTGGTTTGGTTTGGTTTGGTTTGGTTTGGTTTGGTTTGTTTGTTCTCCAAACCAGGGTAGAGACTGTGTGGCCCTTGAAACCTACAGCATGTGCTTTATGGCCTTTGAGAAAACTGTCCAATCCCCTATTCTGTTCAGAAGAAGAGCTTGCAGAGTAGCGTTTGCTGGTATACTTTTATTATTTTTGTTGTTGAGGTTGTTGTTTTGAGACAACACCTTGTGTAGTTCAGACTTGGCTCCAAACTCAAAGAGATTTACCTGCCTCTGCCTCCTGAGTGCTGCAATTAGAGGCATGTGCCACCACACCTGGCAACTTTGAATGGCCTTGAACTCCTGACCCTCCTGGTTTCTAATGATCCATGGGCCCTAAAATGGTACTTAAGTTGCTAATGTGTCCTGACTACATGGGTGTGCTGCACTGTCTCACAATGGTCTTTGTGGCTCAGGATGGCTTGTGGCTATTTTGGTTTCACAGTGCTTTTTTTTTTTTTTAAGGTTTATTTATTATTATATGTAAATACACTGTAGCTGTCCTCAGACACACCAGAAGAGGGCGTCAGATCTCATTACAGAAGGTTGTGAGCCACCATGTGGTTGCTGGGAATTGAACTCGGGACCTTTGGAAAAGCAGTCAGTGCTCTTAACAACTGAGCCATCTCGCCAGCCCTCATGGTGTCTTTCTTCTGTATTTCCATGTTGACACACAAGACACTTGTTCCTAGTTCATGCCACTTCAGATGACTCTGCCTGGGGCGGTTTTCTCTACTCCATCTGGGTCACTTTTCTCTCTCTAAATACATCATGTGGGGCTTTCTGAAGACACTCGGACCGTATCCTTGTCCCTTATCTTTAGAAAGCCAGTGTATGCCCCTAGAAGACTCTCTCCCTCATTTCCGTCATAGTTTCTTTAATGGTCAACTCAACACAAGCTAGGATCACCTGAAAAGAGAGTTCCAGTGAGGGATGGTCTGCATTGAGCTGATCTGTGAGTGTGTCTGTGGGTTAATTGTCTTAATTAAGTTAATTGATGTGGAAAGACCCAGCCCACGGTGGATGGCAGGGCCTCCTGGTCGGAAAAGTAATGGAGACCTGAAGCTGAGCACAAGCAAGTGAGCATGCATGCATTCATTGCTCTCTGTTCTCGACTCTGGCCATGATGTGACCAGCTGTCTGAAGTTCCCACTTGGACTTCCCCACAACAATGGACTGTAACTTGGAATTGTAAGCTAAAATACAGCCTTTCTCTTCCTCTCCTAGGTTGCTTTTATTTTGAAAGTAGGATGCATGGGACACATCTGGGAGGGTGGAAATGGCCTTTTCTACCACCGTGGACATAATCTAGGAGCCATGGATCCTAGGTCTTCAGGTTTATGGGGTTTAAACTGGCCATCACCCTGCCCTGGAGGCAGCAGCTTCCTTTTACAAGGCCTGCACACTGTCAGAGCAGGAAGGCCAGCATCCTCAGCTGCCACCAGATTTCCTGAGCCTCCTAGACCTTAGTGTAGAGGGTCTTGCAGGACATAGCTCTGGTATCTGCATCCTCTGTGAAACCAGCACCGAGCTGTGTGCAGGGGCAAGACTTATCACATAGCACATTTGTTCGGAACCAGATAAAATCCTGAGAAGCCTGGGCCAGAAGGAGAGGACAGTAAGACATGGTGGGAACCTTCTGGAAGGACACAACCCATTCCTTGCTGTGTGGCATGTGAGGATTAGTCAGAGCCTCCCAGGTGGGATGGTGAATGCAGGCAGGGCCTGTCTTTGGATGGCTCTGTAGGTGCAAAGCCATGGCCTACCTGGGTTTGAAGGGCCTGCTTCCTGTTTCTCTTCCTTCGAGGCTCTTCACCACACCCTTTTCTGGTGACTTTGAGCCCAAAGGGAAAGAGAAATGTATGCTTGGCAGCCGGTTCTCATGGCCTCAAGAAGACCCCTTGGATAGCCAGTGACAGAGAGAGAG
>JADRCD010230154.1:0-14166 GCA_019843815.1 Montemys delectorum
AAAATGGGCTCTCATACTCTATTTGCTTCCTCTTAAGAGTTATCAATGGAGACCCATTTAATAAACTTTGAAGAAGAGAGAAACAGGACAGACTTTCTCAAGACAGGGTCATCTTTGTCTGTGAGTGCCCATTCAAAAATTTACATTTCACTTTTACATACATTAGAAAATATTGTTTTAAAGTATTGTGGATTAAAAGAAGTTAGTGTATGTGTGTTTTCTACCTCTTACCAACATCCTCTATTCCTGGTCACAACATTCTCTATTCAAAGTCTAAAGCTCAAACTCCTTGTCAAGACGCAAGAGATCCAGCATGGGAACGAACCTCACATTTCACTCTGAAATGAGCTTTCAAATGAGCCAAAGCAAAAGCCTGTCTAACATAGCCAAGCAGTCCACCAGAGTCCATAGACACAGCTTCGGTCACACACATCTATGCGGTCCTGTCATGGGACAAGAAATATCAGAAAACACAGTGGACGTACTGGCCACTTAGTCTTCTTAGGACATCTGACCTTTGGAAGCCAGCTGCCTGCAAAGAAGGGCCCAGCATGGTTTGAGTCAAAGATAGCTTTTATGAGTCTCATGTTTAATGATGAATAGGGGAATTTCCTGAGGAGTCCCTGCTCTTAGTACCAAAAGTGTCCACGATGGGGATGAAGCAGTGAGATACAGGGGGATACACAGCAGATGCTCAGTCTTCAGGCCATCTGTAGAAGTTGCACTGCACTGGGCCCATTAGTCTTGTGTTTGGTTGTGTATTATTCTCTTACCCACATACATGTGGAGCATATATTTGTCTATGAAATAAAATTTGTCACTTACCAGAATTCTCAAGCTTCTATAAGGGAGAAGGAAGAAAGCCCCACCACCACTACTGAAAAGTCCCTGCTCCTAGAACTAGCTATGGAGTCTAAGCCATAATCCAGCCTGTCTTCTTTAGTGGGTGTTATATAGGCTTGAGCACTTTGGAAAAATAAGGCTTGCAAAGCAATGGTGCCATGAATGTAGGTAAGACAGCCTTTGTCCTAGTCATTGCTGGCTCCTGTTGTGTCAGCTCTTCCCTTCCCCCTTCCAAAGAGAACTTAGGGTTGCCTTTGGCTTCTAGTTATTTCTCAAGGCCCATTCTTCTGAAAGGACGGGAGACGAACCTTCTCAGTTCCAGAAATAAGTCCACAGGATGCTCAGCAGAGGATTGAGCGTGTCTCGGTGATGACCTTCATGCTGTACTGGAAGCAGCTAAAAGGTTAAAGCATTTATTCTGGCTCACAGTTCCAGAGGGACACAGCCTATCCTAAAAGCACAGGCATGGAGCAGACAAATAGACATAGAGGCCGGAGCAGGAGCTGGCTGGTCACATAGTATCTACACTCAGGAAGTACAGAGTAAAGAGGAGGCAAGACAAAACTTTGAAACCCAGAGGCCCACATTCAGTGATCAGATTCCTTCTAAAGGCTTAATAATCTTACCAAGCAGCCCCACCAGCTGGGTACCAGGTGTTCAAACACAGTAGCCTATGAGAGGTATTTTGTACTCTAACAAAATATGACTCCTAATCTGGGCAAATGGCTCCACTGGAAACACATTCTAGCTGTCTCTGATGGTGGTTCTTTATATCTTCAGAACACCTAGACATGCCCCCCCCCCCATTCCTTCCTCAGCTGTTTAAAAAGAAAAGGCTGCTGGGGGGCTGGAGGACATTACTAAACAAATTGGGGACTAGGGGGCCCTTCTTGCTGGAAGTCAGAGAAGGCTTTTTCTCCGGAGGTAAGTTCTTTAGTTGGCTAAAAGTCTATTTAAGAACATGGTTTAATGCAGGAGGTGATCTTGCTGAAACCATAAGAAACCCTGCCTATAGCAAGAGTAGGGAGGATAAGAAAAAGTACTCCTATCAAGAACAGATGCAGTAAGGACAGAGAGTCACCCACTAATTCTTAGTCCAGTGCATTTAGGGATGAAAATATTGTCCCTAAACTGACTCTGGATCAAAAGAAGCAAAACTGGATGCGTTTAAATATCTTCCATTCTGATATTACACTTGTTTACTCACCTTTTGGGATTAAAATTGCATTATTTGAAGGAGCAGTATACATTTTTTTATGTTCTCTTAGTTTGGCAAAATAAAACGTTTAAGTTTTTATCAGTTAGCTCTGGATTTTATATTTGAGGTTTTGATGATTTATGGAACCCTTGGCTTTCAGTACATTTTTATTGAGGTCAGTATTTTGTACTGAATGTGAATCGTGTGGGCTTGGTTGGAATATTGTCAGAGCCATTTGATCAGATATCAGTGAAGATATTTTCAAATGCAACTAACATTTAAATCCGTGCATTGTTTGGCTCCCTAGTATGGCTGCACATCATCCAATCAGCTGAAGGTCCTAAGAGAAAAGATCAGTACCTCTAAGAAAGAGGAAGCTGTGATGCTAAACTGCCCTTGGATGCAAGCAGTAGCATAAACCCTGCAGGGACTTTCAATGTGGTGGTCTGTCCAATACATTTCTAGTCGGCTAGCTTACAAGTCTTACACTCTCTGTCTTTTTCTCTCTCTGTGTGTCTCTGTAACTGTGTCTCTCTGTCTCTATGTTTCTCTCTTTCTCTGTGCCTCTTTCTACCTCTCCGTCTGTTTGCTGTCTCTGCCTCTCTGTCTCTCTATCACATATACATACACACACACACACACACACACACATGTGCATACACACACGCACACGTACATGCACACAGGTCCTTCTAACCTGAGGAATCAATGGGACCACTAGGATCATGAGAACTCATCGAAGCTGCATGCCAAGCTGGAGGTCCCAGCCCAACTTCAGTCAACTCTGCTAGAAAGGCCCTTCTTTGCAGTAACTCTTCACTACTTACCTGACCTTGGAGGGCTTTGCCAAACTTGTCACTTTCTGGGCTTCCTTATTTGATGTCCTCTTACTACACAGCACTGTGTCAGCAATCCTGTGGGTCCAATCTACCTCTGAGAAATCCTTGTTTGGGTATGAGTATAATTTATATTAGTACCTGAGCAAAGTAGCTATCCTTTCCAGGGGAAATGGGTCTCATCCAATCAGTTGAGAGTCTAGGAAAAACAACGATACTGTCCTCCCTAAAGGGAGTGATGTCTTCCTGCATGGCTGCCTTCAAATGGGGGTATTATGGTTGTTCTGTCATCAGATTGGAAATATCAGTGATGGCTAATGTTGATAGCCAATTTGGCAAAATTGGAATTCTCAGAGGAAACAAATTCCCAATCACATCTCCAAGGGATTGTATGGATTAGGTTTGTCTCTGGGAATGCAGTGAAGGGAGTGATCCACTTAAGTAAGGTAGGAAGATTGATACTAAAGGAGAGTAGAGTCATTGTCACTCCTTGGTATTGGGTCCCCAACTGTAGAAAAAAGAGGAAGCTGCTTGGACTTGACCATGCTCCCCATCCACGGGTGTGAAGTGCCCAAGTGGCTCTCACTCCTGCCTCAGTATCTTCCTACACCTTCAAACTGTGAAACAGAGTCTCCTTTCTCCCTTGAGTAGCTTTTTATCAGGATGTTTTATTACAAAATCATGCAGAGTAACTGCTACATTCAATGTGAAATCAGTGGTCTTTGGTGGCTTTACCCTTGGGTAGTCCTCCAGTCTTTCCCACTTATTCTCTCATTCTAGGGACAAAGGTTTCAAGACCTCCATTACTAACAGTTGGCAACTCCTCAAGCACATGTTATCCATGTTCATCTTCTACTGGTTTTGTTTCTCTGGCGAACTCTAACACGTTTCTACCCATATGCAAAACACCACAATATAACTTAAAACTGGAACAGGGACATGGTTCAAGGTCTAACAGGAATCTCTAAGAGATAGTGCACACCATGTAATATGAGAAGGATAAGGAAGGCATATTGTTCAAGGGAAGACAAAGGGGTCAGAGGAGGAGACTGAGCTGTAGCCTCTAGGCAAGCGTCATCTAATGAATGCAATGGGAATTAATGCTCAACCGCAACACCTCATGTTGGAGAAACCTCACAACATACCACCACAGAGGTGTACTCTTCTAATCGTGAGAACTTTCCTAGAATGGTCCCAAGCCTGGTCTTCGTCCAGGTCCTGTCTGTGGGATGTGCTAGAGATGAATCTCTGAACAGATTTTCCATTTCTTTTGAGATTTCATGTCTGTACAAGTGACTGGGAAAGAAAATCTATTATAGGATCACGGTGAATAGTAAGTCAGATTGTTTTTTAAATGTCTAGCACATTCAGCAATTATGTAAATGCTAGATTATTCAACTTCCCTAGTGTTCCTTCTGGGATCAGACAGAACAATTCTATCCTGATCTGAGTGTCTGGGATATAATTAATGCATTCAAATGCTTACTTTTTTTTCCATTTGGTCTTATTACCATCTATGCTATGAAAGGCCTATCATTTTTTACCCGTCAGTAAACTCTGCAATGAAAGTTCTTACTAATAATATAGTGTTTTACTCAAATGAAAAATTAAAAGTCTCAAACCTCCTCTGTTCATTTGGTGGCAGAGGACAGTTGTTACTTTTATTGGTCCCACAAATTTATTTATTTTTATTTTTTAATTTTAGAAAAAAATACCATTATTTCTTTTTAAAATTTGAGCCATCAGTGGTTCTGAAAGTCCCGGGTGCCTTAAGTATCTTATTTTTAGAAAATTTTGAAATGATCACAAGCAAATGAAAACATTAAAAAAAAAATCTTCAAATTTCCCTATTGCATGCACACACACAGCCCAGCCTCTGTAAACTGTTTTCTCTCCTTCCCTTCCTGGGTTGAGGCATCATCAATTAGTTTTAAGTGGAAACCAGTGGAGAGACTGATCAGATGGCTTCTTTTCTCTCCCAGCACAGTTTTTTTATAAAGTAGGGGCTCCTATCTCACCCAGCATCAATCTGAACATACTGGAAAGCCATTGGGACCAAGTTGCCTTCACCTAGACTGTGTCCTGGGGTTAGGTAACTAGCTTTCAGCCAAAGAGAACAATGTGCTTCCTGCTTCCTCTACAGTGAGCCTTGGTCAGTCAGTGTTGAAAACAGCTCATCCTTTGACTCTGCAGCTATGCCAAGAAATAGTTGGTTGGGAAGAGGGAAAAGGAATAGCAACAAAGGAAGAGAGAAAGCTGAAAAAGAAGAAAAACTTCAAAAGTGTTGAACAGAAAATGGATGGTTTCTAGGAGTCATTGTTCATAAAGGAGCCCAGCCAACTCTTCTACAGTATCTATATTTCCCAGAGTGGCATATGGTTGCTTTGGGATGTCCTGGTGTTGGAGTGAGTGAGTTCATAAAGCCTTGTATGTTACCCGAGGTCCCCAAGGACGTGTGCCCCTTCATACAGCAGAGAGGTGGGGAGAAAGCAGATGGAGCTGTCCTCATCGACCCACCAGACAGCTCCAGAACACAACAACCAGAAGGCTCTTCACTGATCTCATAACTTTCTTTGTAAATATATATGGCTTTTAAGTGTAAACACTTAAGATTTAGTTATTGTTACGTTATACATATGAGGTGTGAAACATTCAAATTCATTTGTACTCTTGTTCCATTCTTTAAAAAAGCATCTTAAAATTGAGACTTGTTATCTAGTGACTTAAAACACATGTGGAAAGATGGATTTAAGTACTAGCCAGAGGACTCTGACTGTAGCCTATCACTGAGGGAGGTCCAGGCAGAAGCCATGGAGGAATACTACTTGCTGGTTTGCTCACTGATTCAGGCTTAGCTAGCTTTCTTGTACAGCCCTAGCCCTTCTGCCTAGGAATGGTGCTATTCACAGTGAGCTGGGCCCTTACACATCAATCATCAATAAAAACAATCCTTCATATGACCACAGGACAATCTGATGGAAGCAATTTATCTATTGAGTTTCCCTTTTCCCAGCTGATTTTAGGTTGTGTCAATTTGCCAATAAATTTAACCAACTCATAAACAAATATGTACTGGATATATATACACATGTGTATACATGTGTATATATATACATATATATTATATGTATAAATATATGAATGTGTGGGTGTGTAAAGCTATATCACTAGGAAACTAGGACAAAGTGAACACTTTTTCATTAAGGTTTTTAAATCATAAAACTTATATCAGCATCACTTTCAATGTCATCCTTAGAGCTTCTTTTAATTTTCACCCTTCACGGAAGAAAGCACAGCATAAAGTGCTTATATGCCATGAATTCCCATCTGAATTTCTAAGAGGCTCTTTTAAAAATGGAACTGCATCAGAAGCTATCAGCACATTTTACAGGTGACCACTGTACTTTGATTGGCTTTCAGATAATAAATGTATGTGTGCCCTTACAAGTACCACTAAAGAAAGCCAGGTGTCAGAGTATGAGGAACAATGACATTACCTAAAACCTCTGGTTGTCCCTCTCTCCTAGCATCCCAGTACATTGGTTTGGACAGATTGTTCCTTCTTTTCTTGACTGATAATCACATGTCAATGAGCATCAGCACCTACCTCTCATAGCTAATGCCGCTATTAAAAATTAAGGTTTTCTCACAGAGACACAGCATTCCCTGGTCTTCTTTCACTGATTTTTGAAAGCCTATCCAGGGATTTCACAGGCACAATGGACCACTCATCATTAGGAGGCTGTGTCTCTCCAGATGAATCTCAGTATTCTCTCACCTGTAGTCTTGGGATTAGACATTATACCCTATATTAGAGAAGTCCTGTCCCTCCAATTTCTAGTGTCGCACTAAGCATTCAATACTCTATTTGACCCAAATACTGTAGCTTTTTGCTCCAATTTTGTAGCAAAAACATTGGGAAAAAAAAGAAGCCCATGAGCATGTTCTGCAGTCTGGGGCCAGCTGAGGTCATTTTTGTCAATCAACCAATACAAAGTCCTTCAAGTTTTCACAGTCCTTTAGAATGTTTGAATTATGGGTACAGAATCATGCTCAGATCTTTTCACAGCTCTTTAGTCTCTAAAACATATGTCAATCCTGCCTTCTCATGAATTAGATCTATTGTGGACAGAGATTCCTGGACAAAGGAACATGGTGGCCTCAACTGCAGAGTGTTACACCTGCGTCTTAGCAAATCCCAAATCATTGAGTCAGATCTCTGAGGATCAGGCTGTGAAACATGAACTTGATACAAAACCCAGATGCATCTAGTATATCCCTAAGCCAATAATAACAGCCTATACAGAGCTCCCTCTACCTAGCTTAAACCAACCAACAGGGCTCAGTGTCTTAGTGTTGAATGCTTCCTACTTCAAACAGGAGTCTTTTGTGTACTTCAGTTTTGTTGATACAAATCTCTGGCTAGTTTAGGGTATGTTTTTATTTGAAGAAGTCACTGAAATAGATATAGTTGGAGGTCTGTGGGAGGCTCATGAAAACAAGTAAAACATAGATCAAAAAGCCTATTAGTGAACCTAACCAGTGATAGTTAGGGCAATACCCTTTCTACTCAGTCTACAAGTTATTTGCTTTCCATACCAGCTGAAACTTAGAGAATGTTAGTAATAACAAGAATATCCATAAAACGCTCACTTCTAGACATGACAAGGCTGTGGCACATATCAACTACAATTGTGATTACCTGTCACTCACAATTCCAATGTGCATGAGGAGACCCTGAAGCCTGATCTCTGATGGAGGAGCTATGGACAGTTGATGGCTATAGAGGAAGGAAGAGTCACTTTCGCTTGAGGACCTGACTACTGGTAGCTGAGGTTGCGCACACCCTGCTGACTAGGTCCACACTCATGTACATATAGGCAGCACTATGGACTCAGGGTGGTATGGTGCTATAAGTAATAAACATACATAGGAAAAGACATGAAGTTGGAAGGGAGATGAGGTTGGCTCACTACAGAAATTTGGAGGGATGTGGTGGTGGTGAAATGCTATGACCAAATGCATTGTATAAGTATATGAAAGTATCAAAGAATAAATACAAATATTTCAAAAGAGTAATTGGAGACTAAGGTAATTAAACGATCTGAAATTCAATTACCAAAGGTTAATGGTTAGTTTAGGTCATGTTTCTGCTAGTGTGATATCTCTTTTTGTCAAATAGAACGAAGCCAGAGCAGGGAATTTGAATGAACAATCCAGAAGAAGCAAGTGCCCCACTGTTGCAGTTGTCCTCAAAGGGAGTGGATGCCTGTGAATAATCACAGCCATAGGAAGGGGGAGAGAGGATCATCTGAGAACGCTTATGAGTACCCTGAGAGGGGAGGGCAAGCCTTAGTACCAGGCTGAGTAGATAGCCTGGGGACTCTGGCTAAAATGAAGCCAAGTCCAGAATCATCCTGGCTCTGCCTCTCATTATCTGGTATTCCTGTGTAGTAGCCAATCTCACTAGACTTGGCTTTATCAATGGAAGATGGTGATGGTTCATGAACTCGCAGGTGTATGATTTGAGTTTTAAAAGTAAATACAAATTTATTTTCTACTCAGAAAATAAATCAATTTTTTTGGATCAATTTTAATTATATTTATATTTATCTTCCCACAACTTTGTTTTCTTTATGTTTTCATTCAGCAAAACATTGAAAACTTAATTTGATCTGATTTCCAAGTGTTTTAAGAATTGTCATGAGACAGGGGTATGAGATCTGGTTCTGGTTACCTTACACTCTTCCTCTACATGAGCCTCTAGGTTTGCTATCCCTGGCTATTATGTGCCAACAACTGAACTCATCTATCTCTTTTCCATTTCATACAAGAGTCTTCCTGTTTATTTATTTTATTTACTCTTCTCTCATACAATGCATCACACAACCCTATGTCACTTGACCTCCAGTCTAGAAATTAGCAATGTTAATTCACTTATCAGAAATGCGTATGTCCTAAAAAACATTTTTCTCCCTTTTACCTATAAATATATTTTTACAATATCTCTTTTTATAGCTAGGAGAACTGGGCAGACATCAAAAACAGGCAGCAAATAAAGGAAAAGGCTAGGAACCTTTATTTTATTTTATTTTTTATTACCTTTTGCTTTTGCTAGAGATAACTATGATGTGTTGCTTTGTAGGTTACATTTGAGCTAAGCAATAGCACTAGTTTGCATCATCCCAGTATCTGTTCCACCTAAAACATGCTCCTGAGTATTTTTGCACACGTTTTATATCTCTTGGAAGCTCAAAGCCTGAGATAGCCTCAACTCTAAGAACATAGACAGACTCCCCTAATAGTTCTCATCTCTGAAGTGAACTACAGACATCTTCTCTAATTCATGAGTGGACTTGACGGATGGAGAATGGGACATGGTGACAAGTGCTCTACAGAGCCTAGGAACCCCAATGATAAAGATGCCTCATGATCTTGTTAGTGAGAGTCACAGTGTTCTTCAACATCTGGATCGAGTCTCACTTTGGCAGATACTAAACCAAAAGTTGCTCTAGAGTGTGTGCTTCAGCTTTGAGATCTTCAAGCTCCTTCTCAGGCTTTGTGCTTTAAGTTCTCATCATTGTAGCCACTTTAGAGGAGTGAAAGGGGCCTAATATGTTGTGTCCTGGGTTCCCCATTGATCTTGTCTCCTGTGCACCTTCCTCTGGGAGGCAGTCACTACCCTGACTGTACAAAAGAAGAAACTGTAGTGAAGAATTGCTCTGCTACCTTCCCAGGTACCTTCAGTTACAGAGGAGCAAGACCAGGTGTCAAGGTGTTACCATATTTTTGCATGTTACTTAAACTGCTATCACAAGGAGAAAGTGGGATTCATTACTCTTGACCATGTAAGCAAGACGCTAAAATAAGTTATCCATAACTCCTCACTCAAATGGCTCCTCGTGGAACAAGAACAGGTCAAACTCCCTGAGCCCATTGTCTTATGGCAGGTCCTCCACATATAGCCCTCAGAGCTGGTCTCTAAGTCAAGGATTTGTTTCCCTTTCCTCACTTTTTATTTTAACAATGCCCATCCTTACTTATGAAGACCTCATTCATGACAAGTCCTAAGAGACTACTGTGAGGAAAGCATTGACCGCAGGCTTTGATTTTCTAGAGTAGAACCAAGCGAAGCAGGAGAGCCAAGGATAACATGAGCAGGTATGTAAGAGCATAATGCGCCACCCCATTTGGGAACACATTGAATTGCTCTTAGGTGGACAGATATTTGGAGTTTAGCCTTGACAATCAGGAGTTAGCAGAGTAAAGTACAGCCTGGAAAGCAAGATGGCTTAAGGTGTGGCGTGACAGTGTGGTGTGGTAGTGGGTTGGGTTGCACAGTATGGGGCTGTGTGTAGTGTAGCATTGTATACTCAAGTTACATGTTGTGCAGTATGGCATGAGAATGTATGGTATGATAGAGTGTTATGTGGTATGCTGCAGTTCAATATTGTATGGCCTATGAGGTTCAATGTGACATTGTATATAATATGCTAGTGTGGCATGTCACATACATATGATATGGCCTGATAAAATATGATATATGACATGGTAGACATGGGAGAGATGAGAAACATTATATTTATATATTGCATTGCTCCATTTCAAGCAGTATGTGAGCATACACCCATAAAAAAGTTACCTGGTCCCCAAACCAAAACAGTTATGGTTATAAAAATGTGAAAAAATAGGATGTACTGTGTATAGTCATCACAGGGATTCATTTGCAGCATGTTTGTTTATCGCTGCCAGTAAAGAGAAAGCAGGTGTTAAGATTAAAAATATATTTTGGAAGGAAAAATCTGAAAGTGAAAAAAATTCTCCTCATTCATAACATTAAGTATGTCATTGAAAGAAAAATATTAAAGTAACTATTGAAGCCACCTCTGCTAAGCCCATGTTGGATGCTAGCATGAGAGGCACGAGTACCCCCTTAGATATCAACAGATCCATAGAGAGCTTTGCTGAATGAGCATGTCACTAAAAGAGGCAGCTCTCTCTTTGTAGTATTTACCATATCCCTACTAACAGAATTATGCCTGTGTAGATTCCCTAGTGCAAGACAGTTTGATTTGTGGTGTGTGTGTGTTTGTGTGTGTGTGTGTGTGTGTGTGTGTGTGTGTGTAAAATAAAAATATACTTATACAATACTCTATCTTCCATTTCCAGCCAAGTATTCAATAAATTCTATGTGGCATTAAACAATGTTATAGAATAAACTTTGTACAGAATTGTTTTACCCAGTATAGGCCAACACTAAGTATTCTATGATTTCAAGTATGTCAGGCTAAGCCATAATATTTGGAGGGTTATATGAAAGATTCTCTATTCTAAATTAGGTAGTTTTAACTCACACATGAGAGATTTATCAGGACATAATCTCTTGATAAGTGAAGGAGCTACTGTATTTATTTTGTTCATATTTCTCCTTCCACTAGGATATAAATTATGAATTCTTCTCATGGTTTGTTCACAGTCTCACACTGTTCTTAGACAATCTGTAAGTACCTTACAATTAAATTAATCAAGTGCCACGTTTTTGCTTGATCTTCACATCTCTTTTAACCACACACAGTTTCCTGTTTATGTCAAACTTGCTTCATCTTCATAAATGTTTTCAAAAACATCCTTATGCGGCTTAAATAGCTTATGATAAATCTGGCCACACAGCCTTGACTGGCTGAGCCAGCAGCCTGAACCTCTCAGTCATCCACTACTCTCACATTCATGAGTAGATGTGTCTTTCAAATTCTGTCATCTTAACCTAATTCACTAGCTCCAGGAGCTATCTAATGTGCCAGTGTGACCACAAATTTTTAGGAACCCCACATTCCAAGGGAAATAGAACTGGGCTTACAGTCATATATTGATTTCAGATTACTTGTCTGAGTCCAATTTTCTTAACTGTCAATCAGGGGTAATATAGCCTATATGTATTATCCAAGGTTTTCTAGAGTAACTGAAACAAGAGGTCTTTACTCCATGCCATGAGACTTACCACAGTGACAGCTCTACTCTTTGGTACCAATTTTCTCTACTAGTTACTATTCTTGTTGTGATTATCAAATACCCAACAAGAAGCAACCTGAGGGGGAGAGGGTTTACTCTAGCTTCCACATAAGAGGAATCTAATCTGTCACTGCAAGAAAGATGCAGTAGTAGGAAGGTGAAGCTGCTGGCCACTTTGTACAGCAGTCAAGGAGCAGAGTGGAATGGGGGCTGGTTCCCAGCTTGCTTTTCCCTTTGCACTCAATATAGCAACACAGCATCTGGGATAGTGCTTGCCATCCACATCAGAGCAAATATGCCATGCTTAGTTAAACCATCGTGGAGGCACATTCATCATCAAATCCAGAGATGTATCTCCATGGTGATTCTAAACCTAGTGGAACTGACAATAAAGATCAACCATCATATCTACTAATTGGAAGTCTATCCTCACAGCAACATCTAAGTTGCTTTGACAGAATACCTGAGCTCCATAATCTAGCCACACTGACATACAAGTGTATCAAGCACTGATTCATCTAATGACTCAAACTGACTTACATGATCTAATGAAATCTCTAAGACACATGATATTTCCTAACTGTTGTGACCTATTTTGCTCTTCGCACTAGCTGGGTCATAGGTTTTGTCACCATTGGTTACTGCAACATGGGAGATAGGGAGGACAGTTTTAGTGGCATTTGAACAAAAGTCGATAATTTTTGGTTTCATCTAGTTATGACCATTCAAACATAAACCTTCCCTTCTCTGCACAACATCTGATTTCCACACATTTAATTCCTATGCAAAGTATTCTTAAGAAGGGTCCTCTGGCACATTCGTTCCTTTAGTTTGCCCCAAATTTCTCCGTGTTCATATCTTTTGTGCTGCAAATGTAGGCACTTAATGCCATAATCTATAACTATAGCACAATGCAATCCATCTCTTCCATATTATTGGGCTAGAGTCAACATTTTCAAAATCTGCCCACATTTCACTAAAAATTGCTATAAGCCCACATGTATTTTGAGTCAAAATTAGGAACACAAATGGTGGTCTCATTTTTTTCACCCATGGTAATTGGTAATTTCAATTAAGGCTAGTAGCCCTGATATAATTTTCCTGGACCTGCAAATTAATGGCTGCTGTAACCTAGCAACAGTGTAGTAAAATGGACTTTTATTTTGTCGAGTGTCACTTAGCTGCCATTAGCCATGCCTGCTCTACACTGTGTGTAAGTTCACATCCTGGAGCAGGGTTTTGTGAAAGAGGGAATGTGTGAGTAATGTGAGCTCTTAGTGGCGTGGTTAGCTATTCATCCATTCCTGGGACTTGGCCATTTAGCTCTTGAGAAAATTATAGGATTTTTATGTCAGTGAAAGGAAATTTCTCAAGCTTCCAGTATAGACTGTGATAGGATTATATATGCTGCTGCTGCTGCCATGTTCTTACTAACACGGCAAGGCATTGAGAGTTCTTCAGCCCTGTAAGGAGAGGACTGAGATATTGAAAAAAATGGATGATCACTTAAATGTGGATATAATCAAGAGAAGGAAAAGAAAAGTAACCCAGTTAATGCTGAAGAAAGGTGTTAAGAGGGGAATGGAGGGGAAGGCTGGGGCTTAGATAGTTCTATTGTGGTTCACTTACATTTACATCTTTTTAAAAATTTAAATACCTTATATTTTTGAGATTTTCATGCATGAATAATGCATCCATATTATTTCCAGAACTTTTTCTTCCCCCTTTAACTCCTTTCAGTACCCCAACTTGTTCTCAGATTCATGACTTCTTCCTCTTTAATTCTTGTTATTGCAGAAACACACATACTCACAGGCACATTTACTCACCCACACATTCACACATTCATATATTCCCATACACAAACACTCACACAGGTATACAAGCACACTCACTTACATACCCCCACTCACACTCTACACATGTACACTAAGTGCCACACCCTACAAATCATCAGAAAATTTCCTGACCAAGCTTCCCATAAAAAAGTGTTGAATGAAAACATCTTCCTCTGAAACAAATCCTCGCCCATAAATAGAGAACATAACATAGATCTTCTGTATTTATGAAAAGAAAATTAAAAACCACACATCTCAAAAGCCAAGCCTTGTTGTAAGAATTCGTTGAGGTTCTTGAGGATTCCTCTTCAAGCTGTCAGCTTCTCCACTTGCTGGGATTCCTGTAATTCACTGTGCTGGTTCCAATCAGCCCAGCAGAATCCTCAAGGGCCACTACTCTTTCTGTTAATAGTTCACCTGAAGTCAGGTGTCTTAGTTAGGA
>JADRCD010230156.1:8419-30452 GCA_019843815.1 Montemys delectorum
GAGAGAGAGAGAGAGAGAGAGAGAGAGAGAGAGAGAGAGAGAGAGAGGGAGAATTACACACAAATGAAAATTAAATATTTTACTGGGGTAGTGGGGGCACACGCCTTTAACCCTAGCACTTGGGAGGCAAAGGCAGGCAGATCTCTGAGTTTGAGGCCACCCTGGTCTACAGAGTGAGTTCCAGGACAGCCAAGGCTACACAGAGAAACCTTGTTTCAAAAAAATAAAATAAGATAAATAAAAATTTTGGCAGCTGGAGAGATGGCTCAGTGGTTAAGAGCACTGACTGCTCTTCCAGAGGTCCTGAGTTCAGTTCCCAGCAACCACATGGTGGCTCACACCATCCATAGTGTGTGTGAAGACAGTGGTAATGTATTCACATACATTAAAAATAAATAAATCTTTAAAAATACTTTTAAATAATTATGTGAACCTCTGAATCTCTGAAATCTCTCTGTCTTTCTTTCTCTCTTTCTCTTAACTGTCTTTGTCCCTGCTGTGTGTGTGTGTGTGTGTGTGTGTGTGTGCATGCACAGGTATACACACACTGTATCAAAAGCATAAAGCTTAAATGTCTGGGAGATAATATAAAATGTAACTTTGGACAACTGGGAAATGAGATGAAGCAAGCTGATAGCATGAGTTGAGAGCACTTGGTTAAAATTAACAGCTATGCTAGTTGAGCTTGTAACAAGTATGTTTAGACACTTTAAAACCATGATTATCAGCATTGGTTGTGGCTAACCCTGTATACCAAGACACAAGTAAAATGAGATACAACCCAGTGAAGTGTAACAGATATCTTTGAGTCTTGAACTTGATTTAACTAGGGCATTGTATGGATGAAATTATTGATCCACATAATAAGAGTGCATGTATCTCTTTAAACCTGGAAAATATTGAATGGATACTTTTTCCTTTTACTAGCTTTCATTCTACTCTACGAGTTAGAAAGCACATCCAATCTCCTCCCCCTCCTCCTCCTCCCTCCCTCCTCCTCCTCCCTCCCTCCTCTTTCTTCTCCTCTTCTTTCTCCTTCTCCTCCTTCCATTCTTGCTGATCTGTCTTCCTCTGTCTTATCCCTGTAAGCTCTTGTTTGCATCCTTCCATGCCTCTTTTCCGGGTACACACCCCCTTCATATAGGTCATTCAGTGTCTAAACGCTAGGCACAGATCCATCAACAATGCTTAATTTTCACTCCAAAATGCTCTCCTCAAAGCAGGAAGCAGCTCTGCTGGTCACATGACCCTCTCCACTGAGCTCTCCTGCTTTCTATGATCACACTGGCGTGCCTAACCGCTGTGTAGTGAGCGTTTACTCAGAAAAGTGCCTTCCTCGTGTTAGTTTATCCTGGTCAAAGGCCGGCATCCCCTTTCCGTGACCCTTTACATCAATGCTGTCACTGTAGCCTCAGAACAAAGGCCTTACTTTGTAACTGCTGTAGTCCTGTGTCCCTGACTTATTTCAACAATTAAACATCGTTCCCATCTGTAATGCTCCACTCTTAACTTTCTCTCCCCACCCACACCCCCACTTGGTGGCATCAGATATTGAAACTCTGCTAATGATCCCTTCTGAGGCACCCACATTCTGGAGGACTAGCTCAAAACCCACCTCCCTCCACCGGTTTTCCTCATCATTCTGTATTTCCGCCAGAGAGAACTGCTGGCTTCCCCCTTAGCCTGTGTCATGTATCTTATGCCTTCACATCCTTCATCTCCACCTACCTCCGCCAGAAATCTGTCAGGTTCTCTGGGGTCACACGGGGTGGTATGATTTCTAGGTTTCACCTCCCTTCCCCCACCTGATAGCAGTGCTGTGTTGGAGTCGGGAGGAGGAGCCAAGAAAGTGCCGAAGCAGACGTCTTTGCCAACTTACTGGCAGCCGTCGCTTTCTCAAGCAATGCCTGAAAGACTTGGCCACCGTGGTGAGTGGGAGTCACAGTGGTTCCATCAAAATCACAGGTGTTTCCGAGGACGATCCAGTGGAGATGAGAGAAAGACACAGAACTGGAAAGGAAAACCTGCCATTTCATTCTTGCCTCTGGACGCCAAGATAAAAGTGGAAGCCATCTGGATGATTCAGTTGGAGAAGCAGGAGACACTGCCCCTGCCCCACGCATGCCTCAACCCGTGCTTGCCCACCCACTGCTCCATGCTGCAGTGATGCTCAGAGCAGGTCCCCCTGCTCATCACACTTGAGGCCTGCTTCTCCCTGTCTACCCGACCTAAGCTCAAGACCACAGGGTAACATATAGGTCATGGCTGGAAACCAGCTCCATATGGATGCCCTTCTGACTTCCCAGATGCCTACTTACTGTGACTTTGACACTAGCATAAGTGTGTGTTCGGTCGTCCTGGGTCAGCAAATTCTCTCAGCAAATGAGTATGGCTATTATCTCTTTCTACAGAGCATAGTATAATAACTACCACCACAACCCAGGAGCACAAACTGATGCGCCCCGACTTAGCTCCTGAATCAGTCCGGAAGCTGGCTAATGGTCCTATGCTTTTTCATACACCTGGTCCTAGGCTTGAACGATGAGATGGAGTCACCCATGCTCTGTACAGATCCCACTGTCCAAAAGACCAGCTTGTGTATAACACCACGGCAGTGACGGTCTTTTGGGAAAGCGCACACACACAAGAATACTTGAAGCCTGGGCTCTGGAGGGAAATGGTGCTGATTGTCCTCACATTTCTAGGACCAACAAGGGCAGAGCAGCATCAGAGGTTGGAGAAGTGACTCTGCTCCCTCTTAAAGAGGTTTGAATGGTCCCTATAGTGGTGATGGATGATAGAAGTGTCCATTGGCTAAGAAAATGCTAGGACTCAGGCCTAGGGGTGGGCCGTAGAGTTGCGCCTTTAGTCCCCTCCAGTGGCCTTGGCGTTGGAAGGGTAGAGTTCCTACTTGGAGTCGTCCTGACTGCTCTGGTGTTAAGGGCCGTGGCCATGTCCTCCGTGAGACCCATCCAGATCCCCAGCCGCCTTCCGCTGCTGTTGACCCATGAGAGTGTGTTGCTGCCCGGCTCCACTATACGCACAAGTGTGGACACGGCCCGCAACTTGCAGCTGGTGCGGAGCCGCTTGCTCAAGGGCACGTCGTTGCAGAGCACCATCCTAGGAGTCATCCCCAACACACCCGACCCGGCCAGCGACACACAGGACCTGCTACCACTGCACAGAATTGGAACGGCTGCCCTGGCAGTTCAAGTTGTAGGCAGTAATTGGCCCAAACCACACTACACTTTACTGATCACGGGCTTGTGCCGGTTCCAGATTGTGCAGATCTTAAAAGAGAAGCCATATCCTGTGGCTGAAGTGGAGCAGCTGGACCAACTTGAGGAATTCCCTAATACCTGCAAAACCCGGGAGGAGCTGGGAGAGCTGTCTGAGCAATTCTACAGATACTCAGTGCAGTTGGTTGAAATGTTGGATATGTCCGTCCCTGCAGTTGCTAAATTGAGACGTCTTTTAGATAGTCTTCCAAGGGAAGCTCTACCAGACATTCTAACTTCAATTATTCGAACAAGCAACAAAGAGAAGCTCCAGATCTTAGATGCTGTGAGCCTGGAGGATCGGTTCAAGATGACCATACCTCTGCTTGTTAGACAGATTGAAGGTTTGAAATTGCTTCAGAAGACTCGAAAACCTAAACAAGATGACGACAAGAGGGTTATAGCAATACACCCCATCAGGAGGATTACACACATCCCAGGAACTTTAGAAGATGAGGAGGAGGAGGAAGATAATGATGACATTGTCATGCTGGAGAAAAAAATAAGAACATCTAGTATGCCAGAACAGGCTCATAAAGTCTGTGTCAAGGAGATAAAAAGACTCAAAAAAAATGCCTCAGTCAATGCCTGAATATGCTCTGACTAGAAATTATTTGGAACTTATGGTGGAGCTTCCTTGGAACAAAAGTACAACTGCAGGGTCATGATGCATAAGCTCTACCTGGCCTCAGATTAATGACAGTGCTCCTTTCCCAGCATCCTACATACTGAAATTGCAGGCATGCACATCATACCCAGCTTTTGATTTTGATGACTTACTCCTGATGTCATTTTAGAGTTATCATTGCCAATAACAGCTCTAGGGTTTTCATTCAGCTGCATGCTCTATCTAGTTTTCCCTACAGTATTTGTTTGAAGAGACTATCCTTTCCCTTGTCTTGAAGGCCTCATTGAAAGCTAGTTGGCCCATATGTACCCATATGTATGGGTTTATTATTGCACTCTGTACTATTCCATTTTTATGAATGTTCATTTTTATGCCAGAGCTATACTTTTAGATTATTGTGTAACCCAGTGAATCTGCTTAGTGCTGTCACTGTGCACATAGGTGTGGGGCCATTCACTGAAGCATGAGCAACATACCAGTGACCACAACCCCATACAAAAATTTTGCTCCCTCTCAATAGCCTGGGCACCTTGTCCTGGGTCAGCTCCAGCCTCCTCCCTGATTCCCCTCTTTGTTCATGTGTTGTGGGGCTGCTCATCGCTGGGTATCTTACCTGGGTCAGTTCTGGCCTCCTGCTTTTCTTGATCATTAGCTTCCGCCACAATGTTTGCAGAATTTTTATCAAGTAAAGAAAGTGAATTTTGTCCAGTGCTTTTCTGCATTTATTGAGATGAATGTATAGATTTGTCTTTTAGCTAATGTAATATATTACATTATTGATTTGCATATGTTATATTATTACCTGTGTAGTCTCAGTAAAACACCCCATGTGGTTATGGAAAAAGAAAGAAAATGCTAGGCTGAATTCACTTACAGATCATCACTCACGTGGACCTGTGTCCTCTAAACTGAGCCTAACATCAGAACCCCAGTAGCAAGTGCACTGTGCACACAGACGTAAATCCAAGAGCCCACGACTGTACTGTGCAGACCAGACATAAATCCAAGAACCGACAACTAAGACATATGTAGAGAGGGCTTAGATAGGAAGTGAACACAGGTGTCAGGGTCAAAGGCTAGGAGCTGAGGGAAAGACCCACAATGTGAAACCAGGCAGAACAAACTGATAGACCAGACAAGAGCCCAGTAACAGCCAGAATCAACAGATGTCAGAAGTAAGACATCCAATCAAGGGGCTAGCAGAAGAAAGGCCCACAGTCTACAAAAGTCCCTCAGATGGAGTAGGGCAAGTTGACTTTTGTTTCTTCATACATGGACAATTGAGTAGCAGCTGGCTGAGAATCAGAAGTCTATAATGACTAAGTGAGTGAGTGACTGTATTATCCTGAAGTTCTATGGTACAGAACATTCACAGACTAATGTGTGGGATGCCAGTCCTTGTATCTCAACAACTAGAACAGTGTCCCCATCATCATATTCCAAGTCCTCAGTGAGTTACTCACTGACTGACTCCATGGTTAAGTGTCTGCTGTAAACACCCGTTGGAGACTCAGGACTCTCCATCCACAGCACTGGGGCAATGGGGAAAAGTCAGATCTGCAAGGACAATTGACAACACAGAGCATGTGGGTCTTAAACTCTTATAACTTAAGTTTTCAAAATCATTGACTTTATCAGTCTCACCTTCAGTCTCTGGGATTTCATACAACAGCCACTTAGTAACGTTTCCATACTGAATTTCAGTTCCAATAGCCCAGAAACAACATTAACTAATGTAAGTGTACAGTCAAATCTGTACATCTATCAGGACTCCACGGACTAGCACACACTATCAGCCTTTGAGGGGCTGCTTCTGTGCTCCGAGGTGACGAGCACTCCGCCTTTTATAAGCACTAGTGCAAACAGGAAGAGCCACATCCTCATATGTGGGTTTGCGGTGCCTCCTGTCAGATTTCTTACCCTCTTCCACACCATTGTCAGAGAGAAGCCCTCACCTTGAAGTTTTTCTCTAGTGTTATGGGAGTTCCAGGGGTTTGTTTTGCTTTTTTTCAGTGACAAATGACAGAATGGAGGGACTGGAGAGATGGCTCACTGGTTAGGGTGAGGAAAGGGCACTCACTGGCTCTTGAAGAGGACCTGGACTCAGTTCACAGCACCGACATGGCAGCCCATAACTGTGTATAACTTCAGTTCCAGGGAATTGATGCCATCTACTGGCTTCTGTAGGCAGTGCACACATATAGTATACACAGATAAGCAGGCAAAAATCCATGCACATAAAAATAAACAAATATTTTTAAATAGAGTCTAGGTTTTTAAAAATACGTGTTTCAAGTACAATGGCTATATTTCTAAACAGACGACCCTGTTGGTGATCCAAACACCTCCCTCCAGAATCTTTTTTTTTTTTTTTTGGAGTAGATTGTGAGAAGAGGAAAGGGGGCCAGCAGACACCCTGGAGTATTAGAAATGTCCCAGTCTTGCGGACCACTAGAAGGTACGCCTCTCCTACCGGAGGCCAGTGTTGTTCATTATGTGGTGTGAAGGTGTCTGCAGTGGGAGGCCTCCCCATGGGGATGATCTGCTCCACAGGGGCTCTCAGCAGGAAACTCCAACAGGATCTTCTGGCTGTTTCTCTTGGGTGTCATAAGGCGTACATTTGATGCTGTTCTATGATCTTTCTGCTTGTTCTTTTACTGTTGCCTCGCACATATGTAATAAACTCACTTGACATTGAAAATATGGCTGTCTGTCAAGAGAATTCTCCACTCAGGACACCATGCAGCCTCCTAAACAAGTCTCTGGGAAGTCTGAAACATAAACACATAGTATGGGCTTTATATTCATTAGCTAGTCTCAAAATAACCAGTGACCATGAGTTTAAGTAATCACTTTTCATCAGTTGGAGGAATTGATGGTATGCATTCTTTCTGTAGCTTAGCGTGTGTGAGCTGTGTGGTTATAACTCTTGCTGTCTCACATACAAAACGTTCCATAGCTCTTTGCAACAACCTCACATTGCTAAATGACATTCTTGTAGATATTACAAAAGAAAAAATTCTTTTTCCCATTCTCTTTGTACTTTGCTAATATTCAACAGAGATCAAATACTTGGGCAGACTCGATTGCTAACACGTTTTCATGAGTGGGGTTCTGTTGGGATGCTTTGCCTTTTCAAAACTGGACTGAAAAATCTGCCAGAATTATCATTCTTACCCTACTTCCATCCCAAGGCATAAGAACCACACTAAATGGTAGAAAGTTAAGAGGAATATAGTTATATATCTAAGTGGGTGTTTTTCAAACTTTTGATTCATGTTAGGAAATCTGAAAATTGCTTCATCAGATTTTCATAAAAAGCAAATAATTCTGCCAAAATCACAGCATTTGATATAAATATGGGTATTGACAACTTGAGGGAGACTGTTCGAGCATCAATCTAATTGATGACTTCTCATCTTGCCATGGTGATCAATGACCATTGGGTGCCCTCAGGGCAGACTGCTGGGAGGGATGGACAGTGGAGACAGCTAATAGTCAGACAATCAAATGTAGTGTGAATTTATAGAGATGAACCATCATGCTTAACTGCACCTAACCCCCAACATGTGAAATATTCTGAGCTGCCAAGACACAAGAACGAAGACTGGTCTAATTATAGAGCTGACTTTGAACCTAACCAGACAGTGATAGAGATGGTGACAGAAAGGCTCGAGAGTGTGCTGAGGGAGTGTGAGGGAAACATATGGGCACATTAGATCCACACATAAGAAAACAGCCCAGGATGTGGTCCACGCCTGTGGTCCTAGCACTTGGAAAGCAGAGGAGGAGAACGGCCATAAGTTCAAAGCCAGCTTGACTATGTAATGAGTTCCAGGCCCCCCTGAATTATAGTGTGAGACTGTCTCAATAAAAATAAATAAATGGTAAGTGAATTAATAAATAATAAATGTAAGAAACCACAAGTTGGACCAGAAAACATTTACTCCAAATTAATAGCAGAAATAACAGTGTCTGGTTTCCTTTATTAATACTTTATTAGTTAAGACTTCTCCAGATAAATGGAAATAAGAGATATAGATATAATATTATCTATATATAGAGAGAAATAGAGAAATAAATAGGTAGAGATAGATAGATAGATAGATAGATAGAGATATAAAAGAGCAAGAACTACGTAAGAAGACATTTATTATGACAATTCATCATGAAGTTATTGAGGTACAAGACTCCCATGATGCACTGCCTCTGAGCTGGAGAACTAAGGAATCCAGAGTACAATTCAGTCTGAGTCTAAAGGCCTGTGAGCCAGGAGAGCTAACAGAATAACTACCTCAGCCTGTGGTCCTCTGCTATGACTTTCAGAGTCTACGGTCTGAGAACCTGGAGTGCTGATGTCTGGGGCCAGGAGAAGAGTACCTCACATCAGGGCAGGAAGCAAGTATACCTCAGTCTTTTTGTTCTACTCGATAGACTAGAGGGTACCTGAAATACTGGAAATAATAAATCTTTATTGAGTGTATTGATTCCAGAATTAACCTCCCAGAAATAGTGTTCTTCTGCCTATCTAGACACCCTTGATTGCAGCCAAGTTGACACACAAATGAACCATACCAACCATGCTTGTCTCCTCCAAGGACAATAACCTATGTTGTGCTTTGGTAACTCAAACCACATTTGGCATGCAGAAGGTGGGATGATGTGGAAGAATTTCATCCATCTTGACTAGATACTGCTTAGTTAAGTAAGTTCTTATTAGTGTCTGTCCTACATCTAATGCCGTAATGCTGTGCTCAGCATCCCAAAGTCAAAACAACAACAACAACAACAAAAATCCCATCAAATCCTTGTCCTCTCAAGGGACAGAACCATTGCCATAACAAACGTTAACAGAATATAGGCAATACCAGGATGACAGAGGTAAACAGATCCACAGAGGGCCATGAAAGGAGAAAGGGTCTCAGCAAGGCTCTGAAGGGTGAATAACAGTTCAAAGATGAACCAGGAAGGCGTTTACAGATGGACGGAGCATCCTGTGAGAAAAATCCATGTACAGGAACAGCAGCCACAGAACACACGCAGGGGCTTCGTTTTAGTCATGAGTCATGGATACATAAGCATTGAAATGCAACCAGTCTCAAATTCTGTGCCTAAGAATGCACGCAAGTGTGTGTGTGTGTGTGTGTGTGTGTGTGTGTGTGTGTGTGTGTCTAAGAAGAGAGTGCTTACCCTCAAACAGAGAACCTAGAGCCCTTCAATCCCTAGAGACTGCTAAGTAAAAACACAGGGCAGAGTAGTGTAAATTTTCATCCCTGCTCTGGAAAAGTGAAGACAGAAGGATCCTTTGGGGCTCACTGGCCAGCCAACCTCACCTTCATGTACATGTGCCCATCCACGTGTGTGCACAAGCATGCGCATGTGCGCACATGCACACATACACACACACACACACACACACACACACACACACACATACACTCACACATGTATACATGCATGCACATGCACACACACATACACTTAAACACATAAGCAGAAACAAAAACATTTATTTTAATCAAAAAAACAAAAAACCAAAACATAACAAAGATACTGACCCCGAATCCAGTGGGGTCAGATTAACATTCTGGCAGTGAGGCCAAGGGAAGTCTGGACATGAAATGTGCAGATCCAGGTGCACAGACGCTGGTAGGCGGCTCCTGCCTAGGAACAAGCCTCAGACCCATGGCAGCACAGTGACCACTAAGGCGGAAAAACACTGGCTTTCCTGAAATGGGGAGGTATTACAGAGCAACTCATGTTACAACCAGGTCTGAGAAACCCAACACACCGTGACGTTTAGGGCCTGTCAGAGAAGAAAATGGTTGTTTTCTGTCCCTCCGCTGATAGGCCACTTAGAGGCCCCGGGACACACAGTATTACCTAACACTAACTCAGCCATGAGTACTCTCTAAGTAAATGGAAGAATAGTAATTGTCATTGCCCTCAGATCCCTGCCCTTGTGTCGTGGTATTTGCAAATCACGTTCACTAATTTATCTCTTTTAATAGGAAATGGTTAACTTAAAATACTGTAAAGTAATCAAACCGAGTTTGTTTAAATTTTTTTCTATAAGTCAGACTTTTATTTAGTCATGTTGCCCTCTACCCCAATTAATCCAAATCAGTGGGCTTTTACGGGAATTGGGAGTTCTGCATGCTTGCCATTTTCTCTGACCCTCTGCACGCCTGAGGTGACTCGTGGAACCTTTGCCAAGCATGGTTACCTTCCGTTTCTCCTCTGCTCTTCCTACACACAATAGAAGTTTACATTGCCAAGTTCAAACCATCTCCACAAAGTGCCCCCTCTTGTCTTTGACATCTGTATTCAAAGTCTTTCCCTTTCCTAATGAGCTTTGTGGAACAAATCCTTTAAGAGAAATGGTGCAAATGCCTTCCAGTCCTCGCTTTTCTCCACTCAAATACTAACTGCAAAGCCGAAGACCTGCTCAGCCTTTTGAATGCCTTGTTCAGCCAATCATGGAAAACACCTTCCCAAACAGCCTCTCTCCCTTGGCTTCCCTACCACACCCAAACCATCAGCCCTCACCTCCACTGGACCACACAGAGGTGAGGGTCCACCTCTCAGCATGTCCTGCCTCTAAAGCTGGCTTCTTCAACTTGATCCACCCACAGTCTCTTTAGTCCTGGGAAACTTTTATGTGACCACAAATATACTGGCATTCAATATAGGTATAGAATTAAACATTTGCTGATAATAGAGCATAGATAAATTTATTTTAAGATAGATAATTGGTATACCTGATATATATACATATATATAATTTACCATTTATTAAAAGTAAAGGTGAATCAGCATACTAACAGGATGGATGTTCTTGTTGGTCTAAATCCAATATGATGTACTATACTGACTCAATATGGCTGTCATGAAATGTGGCAATAGGAAAAATGCTTCTGATTGGGCAATGGTCAAAAGTCAGTTCTAAAGCAAATGTAATGAGTCTGAGGTGCTGCTGCAGAACTCATTAACTATACAAATGTATAATAATTGGGGCTGGACAAGTGGCTCAGTGATGAGGAACACTGGGTGCTCCCCAAGGGGGCCTGGCTCTACCTCTCCATACATACATGGTATCCCATACCTTCCTCTGGCCCTCACGGGCACTGCTTGCATGGGGTTGACATGTATGCTGGCAGTTAAAACTCACAGACACAAAACAAAAACTCTCTTAAAGGTTATTAAAGGTGTGGTCATTGGAGAGTGACATGGTAAGACCATGGTAGAAAACTACTGAAAGCCTTTGTTTCTCCTATTTAGACCAGGTATTTCTATAAGAGCAGAAAACTTTGTGTGTATGATAGAACACTGGAGTTCATAACTTAGTGACTGTTTGAGCTTGGATGTCCAGGGATCATTTCTTGGCAGTGTGTGGTGTGATGCCAACCCAAGCCCAGAGCAAAGCACTGTGTGCTGAGAACCAAGACTGTAAGGAGCCGTTCTGCCAGCAACACCTCGGACTCGCTACATTAGCTTAAGAACTGACGTTTGACCAGTGTCCAATCAGAAGCTGTTTTACCATAGCCACATTTCATGTCAGGGAACACCATATGGGGTCACAACCCACAATTCACAAGTCCAGCTTGAACTCGGAGGGAGGGCTGTTGCTTCTTCTCTCTCTGAAGAGTAAATGTGACTAGGCGAGTTCTCTCAGGAGCTAGCTCCTAAACTACTCAGAGACTTGGGATTCTTTACAAGCCCAGATACAAACTCGTTCTCACATCCAGATGGCCTTTTATCATGTGGTCCCAAGTCCCTTTTCGGCATGTTCCCAATTCTGTTCTTCATGTATTTCCCTTCTACCTGGAATTTTCTTCAACCAGCAAGCCCACAGACATCCCCACATTGAACACAGGGAAAGGGGATATCTATAGAAGAACCATGGGCTCCAAAGTGTTGAAACACACCTGTGAGTCCAAGGGAGCTCCATCCGCCTCCCAGCTCTGGCTCCTCCTTGCTGTGGGACAGGGTGCTTCAATGTCTCCTGCACAAAGAGAGATATTTTAAGGTGCACTGTCCCAGGCTTATATGATGGCATTGTTGAAGTTGCGGGTACATTCATGTAGCAGAGTCACTCTCCCATGTTGTGAGCCTCTTGAAGATTAGACAGTTGATTGGTAAGCCTCCAACCTCATTCTTAGAACTCCAGGTCTTAGCAGCCACTAAATCTCAAGGCATGCTGAAGACCACAGCATGGAAGTTGCCATCCCCACACCCTTCAGCACCCCACCCTCCGCCCTCCATTACCCCGCCCTCCATCTCCCCACCCTCCATCCCCATGCCCTCTATCCAGTCTTGTGATCTGTGCACTCAGAGCTGCTTCTCATCCAAGGAAAACACAAGTAAGAAAGCCCCGTTCCATCAAATGCGACCCCCTGTTCCACTGCTCTGCAAAGGAAGCAGTGGCAAGGCATTTGTGCAGATTGGGAAATCACATCCAGAGGCTTAGACAACACCCCGTGTGCATTCTGGTCTTATGTATGTGAAATGCCTCCCATAGTATTTACATTGCAATTAGCATGCTAGTTCCAGAGAAAATCTATTTGCTAGTACAGAAGCCACCAAGTTTTTGAGAAATTCCAGAGGAAATACACATCACTATTTGAGAACAACCTCCACCCCCACTCACCCTCGAAAAACAGTAACAACCTAGACAGGAAGCCATGGAAGAGAACTCTTAAACATTGTAATAAGATGCTGAAGCAAGGTTCTTCGCAATAGATGGCTACTTGTCCCACGTGGGTGGGGAAGGATTCACTTCTTTCTAAGGGACTGGCCACTGGGAGTTTGACCATGCTCCAGTGAGTATACGGGCAATACGAACTGGACTACTTATCTTTTTAACTTTTCTTTAGTGGTGGTGGGGTTGCCACAAGAGACCTTGGAGAACTAGAAATCAAGAGCGATCAGGGTGTGTTACATGAAATTCCTAAACCATCAATAAAATAGTATGTTTTAAAAAGTAACTTTTTAACACTTTATGGAAAACAGTATACTTGCAACACATTATGATTTTGCAAACTAGCAGCACGGTGCACTCCCACAAGGAGGTGGCATCATCCAGATAGGCCCAGACACCCATTCCTGCATCCAGCTCAGCTACCCAGCCACTCACATTGATAAAGTAGGTTAAAATGAAAACTGCTTGGTTGCCTCGTACAGTTCAAGTCATCTGAACCTGAGCATTTTGGGTAAAATGTATATCCATTATTAGCATCATTCAGAAAATGTGTAATTCAAGATACAATAGCTCTATGCCACCTGCGCTCTCTCTGAGTCAGGGGTCATCTCAGCAGCATGTGCATGTGCAGGGCATCTTATGAACTATATGATGTGGGCAGGTCATTAATAAAAACTGAAAAAGCAAAATAGGCCCATAATTAGCTCCTAAGGTAACTTTGAATGTAACATTTTCACCTCAGCCGCAACACCATTAGACCAAATGACTGCAGTGTAGTCACTAATGCAGGCTGAGCGGACATCTCACTGCAGTTAAACCTTGGCAAATGGATAGGCACTCAAACAGCAATGTGTTGCGAATCATGGAACCAAAGGGCAGAGACGAATCAATAGAAATAGTTGGTATTGCATTAAAAAATGATAATGAACAACTGTAACAATATCACCAAGGTTACCTTGAGAAGAGCCGGGCAGGGGTGAAAGCTGTCACTGGAAATAGGGTCGACGGGTCAGGCTTGAACTGAAAGCTCATTAATTGTTTTTGAGCAGATTTGGGGGAAAGTAAAATAAAGCAAATAGGTAATCACTGGGAGATAGATTATTTCTCAAGGTATAATGTAAGGATCTGGTACAAGTAACCAGAGATAGGACTGCTCCACTGGAGAAAGACTAAGTAGGGCTTGGTGTGGCTGGTATACAGTAAATGCTAAGGGAACACAGAATCCATAGTTGGAATCCAAGTGTTACTGCTGCAGTGAAAAATGCCTTCCTAAGGCTCCTGTGTTTGAATACTCTTTCCCAGATGATGGGACTGCTTTGAGAGGCTTGTATTGTATGGAGCTTTGCTGGAGGAGGTTGGTCATTGGAGGTGCACCTTGATTATGTATAAATCTACTCTGCTTGCTACCCACCCTCTGCTTCCTGGTCTGTGGATTCCTGAGGTGGCGAGGGATCTCAGGGCTCCTACCTACCACCACGTCTCCTCTGCTAGGGTTGATTCTATCCCTTTAAACCGAACAAAGCCTCCTCCCTTTGGTTGTTTTTCCTGGTGTTTGATTCTCCCACACACAAAACAAACAAACCAGTATGTATTTACTTTTTAAAATTTTGAAAGAATGTATTAGTCCAATGACCCTGGAATAAGGATGTAAGTTAGCGTTACAGTTTCCTTATTTTAACTGCACTTGATAAGCTATCTTTGAACAAATCTAATCCATAGAGAAGGTTACACCTTCGTTTCAACCCTCCAGTGTCTGCTTGGATGCTAACTTAGCATAAAGAATGCAAGTTCTCAACCACCTTTCCTGTTGTTGCTTCAGACACAAGCTGTTGGTGTAAACACAAAATGTGGCTCTATATAAGAAGAAATATCTTTCAAATATCTTCAATGATAAAAGTTTAGAATCCCAAGCTTGTAAGATTGTCTCCTCTAGTCATTTCCTTTCTTTGACATGTTAGTGAAGTGAAATACATCTATCTACTTGCTTTTTGCATTGACTGCCTTAAGTGCTTTTCACATATTATGTCAACACTGACAAATTTTGTGCAATGGTCACACAACATCCAAGGAGTCAAAAGAGTTCTATAACTGTTATGAATCTAGGCAATCGTTCGAGCAATGTCCACGGCCAAATGTTACAGCTCCTGTGTGACAGCTTCTTACTGCTGTCACAGAACCAGGAGAGAGAGGATTTGCTATGTCCCTTCATCAAATAGAGGCTCTTTCTGAATTACTGTCCTCAGTATACAACCCAGTTGAGGCGGGAAGTCCTTTTATTAGAGTTCCAAATTAACATAGAAGAAACAAGTATTTTGTTACAGCCCAGAAAACTAAAGGCATGTACATGCTGACCCGCCAGGAGACCGGGGTACACGGTCTGCTGCTTCGGCTACTGAATTTCTTCTTTGAAATGAGTACTTCTAGAAAATGGGCTCCTCACTCCCTACCGTGGAGGTTTGCAAGCTGAAGTTACTGGACAGCAGTGCCACTTCACAGTGGAAAGGCCGCAAACTGCTTTGAGTATCCAATCAAAACTGCAGACCCATTCGTCTAGACAGCCATGAGAATGCAAAAGGTTGGATGCTCTTTCAGGGGCTGAGGAGAGTGCAGCCATGACGGACCCATGACCCTAGGATGAGACGATATAATTGAAAACCTTCTTTTCAAGGTCAAAAGACTGAGGTTTGAAACATGTGCTTCTCTTCTCCTCCCCCCCCCCCCACTCCTCCCAGTTTCCTTCAGTCTCCTTCATTTGCTAAAATACAAATGATGACTGTGAGCATTCTGGTCAAGATATAATGTGTGATATCCTGGAGGGGTGGCCTCTGTGAGGGCCACTCTTATCCTGGAGGGGTGGCCTCTGTGAGGGCCACTCTTATCCTGGAGGGGTGGCCTCTATGCTTTTTCTTGCACTGTATAACCAAACCCTCCTGAAATTTCTTTACTTTTTCTTGCACTGTATAACCAAACTTTCCTGAAATTTGGGGAATCAAGAACAGAAGAAAAGTTAGATGTGGAAAATTCTGTTTTACACAAGGTCTTATAAACTTTGACTTTAACTGGGCTACTAAAATACCTGACTATGTGGGGATAGTTTCAAGAGTTTACCAAACTCTAGGATTGGCCTGAATCTCACTGTAAATAGATGCTTCCTGAGTTTCTGACTTTTCTAAGAAAATTCTGCATATTTGTAAGTTCAGATCCACATCCAGTAGGGCTGAGTATATCTATCTTCTGAACCTTTCATATCCATGCATCTCCAAAGAGAGGACGTTCAAAGGTATGCCACGTCCAGCTCCACTTGTTAGAATAGTCACTGAGCAGAAGTGGGATCTACTCCATCTCTTAACTCCTGGCCCTATGTTCTGGCAGTAAATTAACTCCTTCATGGAGGCACTTATCCTAGCACCAACCAACCAACAGCTTCCATTGAGGGCACCAGGGCCAAATATTATACTTTAAAATGAATCCAAGCTAAACAGTTTCTGGTAATAAAGTCTTAATAAAATTATTTTAAGGCAATCCTATATGAGCTAGAGAGATAGCTCAGTGCTTAAGAGCATACACTACGTTCACAGCGATTCCAAAGCAGGTACACAACAACCATGTCAGGTGCAGTAGCCAGTAATTGGAGCTCAGGGGATTGGGCAGCTCTTCTAGCCTCCCTGAGCATTGCACTCATGTGCACATCCCCATATACAGATACATAGGTAAATGAAAAATAAAATAATCATAAATCTTGGGACTGGAAAGGTGGCTCAGCAGTTAAGAGCACAGGACATAAGTTCAATTCCCAGCACCCCCATGGTAGCTTACAACCATCTATAACTTCAGTTTAGGGGATCTAATGCCCTCTTGGGTTCGCTATGGGCAGCAGGCACACACATGGTGAACAGACATGCATGCAGGCAAAATATTCATGTATATAAAAGTAAATTAAGTAAATAAATTAAAGGAAGTCTTTATAAAACACCTTTGTAAGTGTTCCATTTTACCATGTATTAAAGATGAAATTTTTCCATATAGGTGAGACAGGTGTGCCTGAAGTCTTTTAAAGATAATCTTTTAGAGCTTACATGCTGAGGGATGACAAGAAGAAAATCCTGAGTTTTCTGTAATCAAACCACTGTTTCTACAAGATCAGGAAACTTTCCCTGTGCATCATCACTAAGACCAGTTGCTTCAGACAACATTGAAAGAGGAGGCGGGATGCACACTACAGAGTAAGTAACAAAGGGGTGAGCAGAACTGAGGCAGAAAATCTGCACAGTGCAGCCAAGGCGAGCCTCGTCAGAAGCGCCTCAGATTCAGTACGTTTTCAATTACGTTCTAGTCGCTGACCATTCAGAAACCTTCTACTGTTTCCAATACTTTTTACTTCTTATCTTATGATGCTGAGCAACATTTTCTGCAAGTATCTCAAGTATGTTGAGCATATCCACACCTCACATCCCAGTCCCCTCCCCACCTCCTGCACCCCTTCTTCTTACCTCACACCCTGCTTCTGTTTCCTGATCATATGCCCTCCCTTCCCTCTCCCCATCCACCCCCTTCCCATTTTTCTCCTTTGTTATACTAGATGGTTTGATTAGTTTCATGTCATCTCTGCATTTTATTTTAGATATTTACATAAGATCTGGGACCTGTAAATAAGAGAAAACATGGTAGTTGTCCTTCTGAGATTGACTTAATTAACTTAATATTTTAGCTCTGGATGCATGAGGTTGCCTGCAGAGAAAAGCCCACCGTGTGTACCCAGTGCATTTCCTCGTGCCGTTCCTGTGTGGACAGATGCCTGGATGAGTTCTACGGCTCAGGTATTGTGACCAGTGCTGTAGTAAACACTGACGGACAAGTATTTCTGTGATGTGTTCACTTGGGGGCTCCTAGGTAAATGCCCAGGCATGACATGGCTGGTCACATGGCAGATCTAGTTTTAGGATTTCAATGAGCCTCCATTCCAACTCCGCTCAGGACTGGCCTGCTTCACATTGCCCCCTACAGAATCCAAGGTCTCCCTCTGTCCACATCTTCATGAGCACTTGTTATATGTTTACAAAAATGTTTATAGACTCTACATTGAGTTAATAGGACCCCAAATAGGGTCATGACCCACAGTTTAAAAAAGAACGTAGTTGTGAAACATACACATGTGACTAGACTATGAGGCGGGGGTGGGGGTGGGGGGAAGGGTGGTGGCACGAGTCAACAGGAGTCAAAGGAGGACCTATGGATATGGAGCCTGGTGAGCCAGGGCTAAGTCACTCAGGAGAGTAGTATGGCTCCCCTGTCCGGTGCAGGCAAGCACAGTACTCAATAGCCTGAATAAACCACTATGGTTGGAGGGAACATGACATGTGTACATTTCTGACAGGGATCTCTCTCTCTCTCTCTCTCTCTCTCTCTCTCTCTCTCTCTCACACACACACACACACACACACACACACACACACACACACACACCCCGCAAAAATGAGGAGGCAGATTAAGTTACCTGCGAAGCTGAGGGACCTGAGTGTGTGAATGGTGGAGTCATCTAAGAGACCTGATGCAGCACAGTCAGCCACAGTGCAGTAGGCCTTTGACTCAGTCACACAGCTTCTTGGGGATTTGTTTTTCTCACCAAAAAAGTCCAGTTGAATCAAGTTTTATTTGTTTTTATTTGTTCACTTGTTTTCAAATAATTTCATTGTCTTATGCCAAGAATGGCCAAGATGAATGGAAAGTTAAACTTTTTCCACTTTGCAATAGCTAAATGTTAGTGTACAGAGGCGTGTGTGTGTGTGTGTGTGTGTGTGTGTGTGTGTGTATGGTTTTTGAACTCTATATTTAGCTCATCTCTAGGTAAAGTAAACCACCAGCTCTGTGGCTTGGACTTGGGCCCTTTGTTTCACAGACACATGAGGAACAGCCTGGCTTCCAAAAATCTTACCTACTCCCTTCCAAATAATGATCAAAATGTGTTTGCAGGCCCATCTATAATTTGCATAGGATATTTTTCTGTTGTAATTTAGAAAAACGGAGGAAAAACTTCTCGAGTTATTGCTCAGTCATTAACACAGCCAGGTACCACTTCAGCAGTTTATAGTCAATCAGCCGATTCCAATCATCTAGTCAGTTACCTTGTGGGTTTCCAGCTCTGCAGTCATATCAGTTGGAGATGTAAGTAATTAATACATGTAAATGATCAACCCTTGCAGGGCTGTGGTGAGCCTCACAGAAGTTCTAATTCTGATTGACAATCATAAAATGTAACTTTTCTTTCTGAGACTTGACAGTTCCACTGGTTTATTGAAACGAAGAGGGTTGCATATCAGTTGCATTCGTGACTTAAGCAAGCACGGGAAACCTGATGAAACAGTTATGGATATATTCCATCTTCCCTCCTTTACAGTCTCTCTTTGACGGAAGAATAGAACTAGACAACCTATGCCAGAAAAACCACTGTGATTTACAGCAGGAGACGTTGGGGAAAGTATATGAAGGGTGCAGCATAAGAATAAAAAAGGAAGAGGTAGAGGGAGGCGGGGAAGAGAAAAGAAACAACAAATCAGAAATGTGAAAAGCAAAGTACCGAGGTGGGACCAGCCGGGAGGCATAGGCCCCAGGAAGTGCAGGGGAGTCACCGGACTGCAGGGACTGGAGTCTCTCAGCTTCCGAGGGACAGAGCTGGATCAGCGAACATCTCTGCCCCCTGCCTGCTAAGGGAGGACTTCCCCCCAAGGCCGGCTTCAGACCAAGGACTCAGGTGAGATCCGCCATTTTTTCTCTGGGGTCTTGCTAGGGCAGGACCAGCCAGGAGGCATAGGCCTCAGGAAGTGCAGGGGAGTCGCAGGACTGCAGAGACAGGAGCCTATCAGCTTCCAAGGGACAGAGCTGGATCAGTGAACATCTCTGCCCCCTCCCTTCGAGCAGAGGGCTTCCCTCCAGGACTAGCTTCAGACCAAGTACTCAGGCTGGACCAGCTGGGAGGCACAGGCCTCAGGAGTGGAAGGGGAGTTGCAGGGCAGCAAGGAAAGATCAAGCTCTAAGACACCAAGAACTTCTAACACCAGAGATCAAGAGATGGCGAAAGGCAAAAACAAGAATCCTACCAACAGAAACCAAGACTGCTTGGCTTCACCAGAACCTAGTACTCCCACCTCAGCAAGCCCTGGATATCCCAAAACACCAGAAAAGCAAGATTTGGATCTAAAAACTCATCTCACAATGCTGATAGAGGAGCTTAAGAAGGACATGAATAACTCCCTTAAAGAAATACAGGAGAAAACAGATAAAGAGATACAAGCCCTTAAAGAGGAAACAAAAAAATCCCATAAAGAATTACAGGAGATCACAAGTAAACAAATAGAAGCACTTAAAGAGCAAACCCAAAAATCCCTTAAGGAATTGCAGGAAAACACAAACAAACAGGTGAAGGATCTGAATAAAACCATTCAGGACTTAAAAATGGAAGTAGAAACAATAAAGAAATCACAAAAGGAGACAACCCTGGAGTAAGAAATCTTAGGAAAAAAGTCAGGAAACGTAGATGCAAGCATCACCAACAGAATACAAGAGATAGAAGAGAGAATCTCAGGAGCAGAAGATAACATGGACAACATTGACAGAACAATCAAAGAAAATGCAAAATGCAAAAAGACCCTAGCCCAAAACATCCAGGAAATCCAGGACACAATGAGAAGACCAAACCTAAGGATAATAGGTATAGAAGAAAGTGAAGACCTCCAACTTAAAGGGCCAGTAAATATCTTCAAAAAAATTATAGAAGAAAACTTCCCTAACCTAAAGAAAGAGTTGCCCATGAACATACAAGAAGCCTACAGAACTCCAAATAGACTGGACCAGAAAAGAAATTCCTCCCGCCACATAATAGTCAAAACACCAAATGCACAAAACAAAGAAAGAATACTAAAAGCAGTAAGGGAAAAAGGTCAAGTAACATATAAAGGCAGGCCTATCAGAATTACACCAGACTTCTCACCAGAGACTCTGAAAGCTAGAAGATCCTGGGCAGATGTCATGCAGACCCTAAGAGAACACAAATGCCAGCCTAGACTACTATACCCAGCAAAACTCTCAATCACCATAGATGGAGAAACCAAAGTATTCCATGACAAAACCAAATTCACACAATATGTTTCCACAAATCCAGCCCTTCAAAGGGTATTAAATAGAAAACCCCAACACAAAGAGGGGAACTACATCCCTGAAAAAGCAAAAATGTAATCTTCCAACAAAACTAAAAAAAGATAGAGGCATGAATGGAATGCCAGCTCTAACTACAAAAGTAACAGGAAGCAACAATTACTTTTCCTTAATATCTATCAACATCAATGGACTCAACTCACCAATAAAAAGACATAGACTATCAGATTGGGTACGTAAACAGGACCCAACATTTTGTTGCATACAGGAAACTCAACTCAGTGATAAAGACAGACACTACCTCAGAATAAAAGGCTGGAAAACAATTCTCCAAGCCAATGGTCCCAATAAAAAAGCTGGAGTAGCCATTCTAATATCGAATAAAATCGACTTTCACCCTAAAGTGATCAAAAAAGATAAGGAGGGACACTTTATATTCATCAAAGGTATGATCTACCAAGATGAACTCTCAATTCTGAACCTCTATGCGCCAAATGCAAGGGCATCTACATTCATAAAAGAAACTTTACTAAAGCTCAAAGCACACATTACAATGCACACATTAGTAGTGGGTGATTTCAACACCCCACTCTCTGCAATGGACAGATCATGGAAACAGAAATTAAACAAGGACACAGTGAGACTAACGGAAGTTATGAAACAGATGGATCTAACAGATATCTATAGAACTTTTTATCCTAAAACAAAAGGATATACCTTCTTCTCAGCACCTCATGGTACCTTCTCCAAAATTGACCATATAATTGGTCACAAAGCAGGCCTCCACAGATACAAGAAGATTGAAATAATCCCTTGTATCCTATCAGATCACCATGGTCTAAGGCTACTCCTCAATAACAACATAAACAGTAGAATGCCCACATACACATGGAAGCTTAACAACACTCTACTCAATGATAACTTGGTCAAGGAAGAAATAAAGAAAGAAATTAAAGACTTTCTAGAGTTTAATGAAAATGAAGCCACAACATACCCAAACCTATGGGACACAATGAAAGCAGTCCTAAGAGGAAAACTCATAGCTTTAAGTGCCTCCAAAAAGAAACTGGAGAGAGCATACACCAGCAATTTGACAGCACAACTGAAAGCGCTAGAACAAAAAGAAGCAAATTCACCCAAGAGGAGTCAAAGGCAGGAAATAATCAAACTCAGGGCTGAAATCAACCAAATAGAAACAAAAAGAACTATACAAAGAATCAACCAAACCAGGAGCTGGTTCTTTGAGAAAGTCAACAAAATAGATAAACCCTTAGCCAG